>JAABKJ010001560.1:0-30309 GCA_011634705.1 Andricus grossulariae
GACGAAATTGTTAATTTTTAATCCAAAAATGTCTTTTCAATTAAGAAAAACAAAATTTAGACAAATTATAATTTTAAGAGAAAAATAACTTTGAATACCAAATAAAAATGTTGAATAACTACTTATTTTTTAATTCGAAAAATAATTTTCCTAGGCTTCTCGAGAAAAATTTTATGTCGATTATTTTTGAAATTTAAAAAAAATTTCTAAATATCTTTTAAAATGATTCGAATTTTTTCTAAAATTTTTTCGAAATCATGAAAAATTGAGAAAATTGCCTTGTAACCTTCCAGATTATTTTAGACAATATTCTCTTAAGATAAATTCTTAAAAAACTTTTAACTTTTTTGCTTGAAATATTCAAAAATCTACATTTCGATTTAAATTTTTTGAAATCGTTTTAAGTTTAAAATTATTTTTGTATCTCTTCAGAACTTCTAAGTATCTCTTAAGTATGTTCAAATTTTTTCTAAAATTTTGTAATCTTCTACATTGAAAATTTTTGCCTTCAATTGGTCAACATTCTTTTCCGAAATTTCACGACATTATTTGAAATGTTTGAAAATAATTTAAAATATTTTTTTTTATTCCTTCCAAAATAAACAATCATTTTGAATATTCCCAGAAATTTGATGACCATTTTTTTATTATCTTAAAATTTTTGAAAATCTTTGAACAATTTCAAAATGTTATTCCCAAATCTTTAGAAAATCTTTTTAAAGGTTTTTTAAAATTTTTATTTATTTCTGACATTTTTTAAAAAATTCCAAATATCTTTTAAAATAAGTCGAATTTTCATCAAGTTTTGAAAAAATTTTAAAAACTTGCCATAAAATCGTCTAGATTCTTTTTTTACAATTTCAGAAATCTTTTGGAATGATTAAAAATCTCTTTAGATATTTTCTTAAAATAAATTTTGAAAAATAAAAAATAATTTTTAATTTTCCATGAAATGTTAAGAACATTTTTTATTGCCTTGAAAAATTTCAAAATTCTTAAGAAGCTTGAAAATTTCTTGTTTGAAATATTTAAAAATGAACATTCTGATAAATTTTTTTTTAATTATCAGCCCTAAAATAATTTTCGTATTCTTTCAAAATTTCTATTTATGGCTTAAACTTATTCGAATTCTTTCTAAAATTTTGTATTCTTCCAAATTGGAAAAGTTTTTTTTTTAAATGTTCTACACTCCTTTCAGAAAATGTAGGAAATAATTGAAAATATTTTAAAAATTTGTTAATTTTTTTCTTAAAATTACTGTTTCAAAATAAAAAGTCAATTTAAATTTTCTCTGAAATATTAAGAAAAAATGTTATTATCTCAAAATCTTCCAAAATACTTGAAAACCTTCAACATTCTATTTCAAAATCTTCAAAAATCTACATCTTGTTAAAAAAGTTTTCAAATTATTTTCGAATCTTCTCAAAACTTCTAAAATTTTGAAATATCTTTTGAAATAATTTAAAGCTTCCTCTAAATTTCGAATGGAATTGAATTCAACTCGTATCATTCTTAAATAAAAGCGTGAAAAATTGATTGATTTTATCTTGAATTGAAGAATCTTGCAATTGAAATATTTCAGATTAAAATTTCGAAAATAGTACAATTTCAAAATGTTCAAGATTGAATAATTCCATATTAGAATTTTGAAAACTGGATCATTTAAAATTTACACGAATTAAAATTGTATTATTTGGAATTAAAAGCGTTAAAAACTGTATAATTAAGCATAAAAAAATTTTGAATTTAAATAATTTTTAATTCGAAGCGATTAAAATTTTACGATTTTAAATTGAATACTGATTGAATGTTTCAAATTCAAAGCTTCTGAAATTCTATAATTTGACATTGTTACTACATAAAAAAGTTATTATTTAATATTAAAATTCATTTAGGAAAATTTTTTAAGATCGAAAAATAAATTTAGTCATTTTCACAGTTAAAAATAGAAAAATTTATAACTTAAATAATTTTTTATTCGAAGCGATTAAAATTTGACGATTTGAGAATTTAAAGTAAATTTAATGTTTCAAAGTTGAAGCTCCTGAAATTCTAGAATTTTAAATTGTTATTACATAAAAAAATGGTCATTTAACATTAAAATTGATTATGTAAATTTGTTTAAGATCAAAAAATAAATTTATAGTAATTTTGAATTATAGACCTTCAAAATTAAATTATTAAAAAAAAAAAACGTTAAAAATGAAGTAATTTTAAATTGGAAACATTGAAAATTAAAAAATTCAAGGTAACACTTCAGAACTCTAGAATTGTAGTTTTTTAAACAACGAATTTTTTAAATTATTAATTTCAAAGAGTTTAATTTTTAACGCTTCATTTAGAATTGTTATTCATTTCTGAAATCTTACATTCAAATACGTATCAATTTTAAAAGAATATTACTTTTTTAATATTCAACCAAAAATTGAACATTTTTGAGATATTACATTAAAAATTAAAATAATGGAATACAAATCATGATCGCTATTTTTCCAATTTTTAAAATTCCACAATTTTTAGCCTGTCGATTTAAAATTCTTATCATTTTTCAAAATTGGTTTGAAATTTTCGATATTTTCATTTTTAAGGCTTGAATATTACAAATTGAGTTCTTAATTTTTCTTATTTTGAATTTAATCTCAAGGCACTTGATTCAAGACTCTCTCTTTTTGATCATCTTGTTTTCTAAGGAAACAAATTTTAGTTTCAAGGCCTGAAAAATTTAATTATTTTAAAATGTGCATTCAAAACTATAATTACGAATTGAAATTATAGAAATTCTAAATATGATTTTTCTAAAAATTGAAGAATTTGAAATATTATGAACCTTTATGGTATTAAAACTTGAACAATTCCAAACTTTGTTTGAAAATTGAAGCATTCTCAAATTAGGATCTTGAAACAAAATCTTCAAAAATTATTGATTTTCAAATTATGCATAATGATTTTCAATCATTTCAATCTAAGCTGCAAAATAATAACTTGAAAATAAAGGGGAACAGCTTGACTCTAAAGAAAATTAAAAAAAATATCAAAATGACGTGAATATACTGATTGTTACATTGACAGTTTAAAAAAAATCACTTATTAATCGTAGAGTCTTATATACATATAATTTATTTCATTAATTTATTATCTGGATCTGATTACTGATCTGATTGGAAGTAAGCTGACATTGCATGGTTGTACAAGCTTTGAATCTGAATAATTATACGTGTGCCAAAGCATGACGATGTAGTTTCCTCCCACTAGGTTTCAATCAGCAAATTTTAGTCTCAAAGTGATCTGAATTCTGAATGCCTATATCGATCAGTCTTTGTCAGGCACGTTTCCGAAAATTCCCCTGAAACCTAAAATTCCACTGGTCTGGTTTTTAAATTTCATTCGAACAATATTTCAATGTTCATTCACAAAATTCCTCAAAATTATTTTATACCATCTACTATTCAGTCATATATTAAAAAAAAGTCTTATTTCATCCTTCGAGATTTGTTTTTTAATTATAATTATCTAAAATAATAAAGTGTTTAGTTCATATTTTCAAATATTACACTTTTGCATTTTTTTCACCAATGCAAAAATTGTAAACACTTCACTTTTTTTATCTTGATCCACTATTCACTTTTGAAATCCAAAAAACATTTTTGTCTTTAAAAATAATTTACCGCAGGATTTTAAAGTTCAAATTGTAATATCCTATTTTGTAATAAAAAATGTTTCCATCTGTTGTCAACAATTCAGCAAATTTTACGGTCGTTGGAACTGGATTAAAGCCAGAGTGTGAAGTTGAATGATTGAAATCTCACTTTGCATGGGCGCTGAATTTCACTTGAAATTAAAATAACCTGACTGGTCCATTACACTTTAATCAATCACGTCGAAAATGAACGTTGACGAATTTAAAATGACGCGCGTCACATGACTGTCCGTGACGATGTCATGTGACCGAATCCTCGCACGTGTGTTTTCGCCCTACATCGGGGAGCGTCGCGATGTGAACACGTCGACGTCTCGCGTTTCAATGATCCTTTCAGCAGAACGGCGTCGCGACGTCGACGCCCACCACAACATATCCGTCACGAGTCACGAAGTCACGAAAGATCTCCGGCGAAGAACCCTTCTAATGGAATACCTTCATTACTTAGCATCTACATCACAAGTCTTTTCTTCTAAGATAAAAAATATTCCCAGATTCAACTTTCTTGAGAACTTTTCCGATTTCTTTTTTCTTTTGAAGATTCTCTCCTTTCCCATCACCTCAACAATAATCGATTATGATTATAATGAATAATTAAATTTACCATCTTACCTCTTAGCCATTTCCCTTCCCCTCACTACCCTCTTCACTCTCCTCAACCGTCCACAATCCTTCAAACCTTCCAACCATCCCTTTCTTGTACCACCCCTCACTAATCATTAGCCCTTTCCATTACAAACTTCCTTTCCTACCTACTACCCTTCTTCTGACCACTTATATTCCTCCCATCAACCTTTACTCCACACTTCCTATTCTCTTAACCCTTATTCCTTAGCCATTTCCCTTCAATCCATAACCCATCTTACAGCACCTTCCTTCTACTACCCTCTTGACCAATTTACCCTTCCCATCACCATCTTCCTTTTCTACCCACTCCTCTACTCATCACCTCTAATCACCACTTATTTCCCTCTCATCACCCTTTCCTCTGACCTTCCCATCATCTCACACCTTACAAAGCCCTTCCACTTTTACCCCTCTTCCTCAATCATTCTCTCTCCTACTCCTTCCCTTTGATCATATCACCCCCACCCTTCTAAGGCCCTTCCGCCACCCACCTTTTATTTCACTCCTAAAACCCTTTCACTCTTACACCTCTCCCTTATCTGTTCTCTATCCTACTCTCTTCCCTAATATTCAACTACTTCTTACCACTTCCCTCCCATCGTCCCTTCGCGTCAACCTTTGCATAATTTCGTCACTCACCCCTTTCTATTTTCCACGCCTTGTCCCTCACCCTTGTCCCTCCCGAACGCTTGTTTTCAAGATTCTGTAAGTTCAGAGTAGTTAATTATCAAGAAAAAATAGCAGTCTATTCTTTAAATCTCTTCGAAACTTTTATTTCGAATGAATATATTATAAAATATATTATTATTAATAATATATATCTTATTATTATATACATATTATTTCAAATCAACTATAACGTTCTATTAACTATCCCTTCTCCTATCACTTCCTTTGCCTCCCATTAGTCCTTCGTCTCACCCTTCTAATGATCTTACTCCTCAGCCATTTTCCTTTCCCTTGCAACTCCTTTAACTCACCTGCTTCAATAATCCTTCTAATCACCCCTTCCAGCAATTACCCCTCCTATAATCTCATTCTTTTAATCCGCTTCAGACATTAGCCGTCTTTTACCCCTTATCTAATTTTATTCCTGAGAAATCCTTTCCGCATTTACCCACCTCCCTCACCTGCTCTCTCTTTTCTTCTCTTCTACTAATTTTAACTTTCCCATAACCACATTCTTTCACCCCTTCCACTGATTCTTACCAACTCATCTCCCTGCCATAACCCGTTTCTCTCATTCTTTCCATCATATCAGCCATCACCCCTCACAGGCACATCCCTTTCTTCAAGCATCCTCTCATTTCATTCCTCCTGAAGCCCTTCCACTTTTACACTCCTCCCTCACTTATGCCCTCTCCTACTTCCTCCCTTTAATTGCCTAACCCATCCTTTCTCTTTCGTTTCACCGCTTCCGCTACTTCTCACCAATTTATATCCCTGTCATCAACCTTTCCCCTCAATCTTCCCATGATATGACTCTTTACACCACTCAGATAGTTCTCTTCACACTACCCATCCCTTGATTTATTTCACCTTAAGCCTTTATACTTTCACACACCTCACTCATCCATTCTTTTTCCTGCTCCCTCCCCTCATTTGCCCTTACGATGACCCCTCTCCTTACAGTAATTTCACTTGCCTCAACCCTCCATGTTCACACTCCTCTTTCAACCATTTCGTCTCCTACTTTCTCCCCTCCTTTCACCATCCCCCCTTACATTCACCCCATAAACCACTCCTCACTGACCTTCTGACTATTCCCATCAACATCTCCCCTTCCTACCACCTTCCTTACTGATCACCACTCATCTCACTCCCATCATCCTTCACCCTAATTTCACTTCGAAGCACTTCCTTTTCTACACATCTCCCTCACTTATTCCATCTTTTACTCTTTCTCCTTTATTCTCCCTTTCCAATACCCTTTTTCTTTCGCCCTTTCAATTCGATACCTGCATATTCAAAAAATTCGCGGGATGCCAGGAATTCACGGAATCCAAGCAATTCACGAAATTCAAGGAATTCATGGAATTCAAGGAATTCAAGGAATTCACGTAATTCACGGAATTCAAAGAATTCACGTAATTCACGGAGTTCAAAGAATTCATGGAATTCAAACAATTCAAGAAATTCAAGTAATTCACACGGATCACGGAATTCAAGGAATTTACGGAATGCAGAATATTCAAGGAATTCGAGCAAAATTCACGGGATTTCAAGAATTTATGGAATATACGGAATTCAAGAAATTCACAGAATTTAAGGAATTCATGGAATTCAAGGAACTTCAGGAATTTACGGAGTTCAAGAAAGTTACGGAATTGAAGAAAATTACGAAATCCAAAAAATTCACAGAATTCAAGGTATTCAAAAAATTCAAGGAATTCAATGAATTCGCAGTATTTTAATAATTCACGGAATTCAAAGAATCCACAGACTGCGAGGAATTCACGGAATTCAAGCAATTTACGGAATTTACGGAATTCATTGAATTTCATGAATTCACGAGATTTAGGGAATGTACGGAATTCAACGAATTCACGGCATTTACGGAATTCAAGGAATTCACGGACTTCAAGGAATTCACGGAATTCAAGGAATCCACATAATTCGAAAAATTCGCGGAATTCAAGGAATTTAAGGAATTCACGGAATTCAAGGAATTCACAGATTTCACGAAATGTAAGGAATTCACGAAATTCAAGGAATTCGTTGAATTCAAGGAATTCGTGGAATTCGTGGAATTCAAGGAATTCACCGAATTCAAGAAATTCACAGAATTGAAGGAAATTACGAAGTTCGAAGAATTCTCTGTGTTCCGTGAATTCAATTAATTCTGTTTATTCCGCGAATTCCCTTAATTCCTTGAATTCCCTAAATTCCGTCAATTGCTTGAATTACGTGATTTTCTTTAATTCCATGGATTCCTTGAATTACGTGAATTCCTTGAATGAGGTGAATTTCTTGAATGAAGTGAATTTCTTGAATTCCGCGAATTCCGCGAATCGCGTGAATTCCTTGATTTCTGTGAATTTCTTGAATTCCGTAAATTGCTTGAATTGCTTGAATTTCTTGAATTCCGTGAATCCCTTGAATTCCATAAGTCCCTCGGTTTTCCTGAATTCCGTAAATCCCTTGAATTTCGCGAATTCCTCGAATTTCGTGAATTCCTTGAATTCCTTGAATTCCTTCAATTCCGTTAATCCCGTGAATTCCTTGAATTTCTTGAATTCCTTAATGTGCGTGAATCACTTGAATTCCGTAAATCCCGTGAATTCCTCGAATTCCGTGATTTTTCTTGAATTACATGAATTCCTTGAATTTCGTGAATTCCTTGAATTCCGTGAATATCATAAATTCCGTAAATTCTGTAAATTCCTTGAATTCTGTGAATATCTTATATTCCGTGAATTCATTGAATTCCGTAAATTCTACGAATTCCTTGAATTCCGTGAAATCCTAGAATTTCGTGAATTCTTTGAATTCCGCGAATTCTTTTAATTCCGTGAACTTCGCGAATTCCGTAAATTCCGTGAATTCCGTGAATTCCGTGAATTCCGTGAATTCCTTGAATTCTGTGAATTCCTTGAATTCCGTGAATTCCTTGAATTCCTTGAATTTCGTGAATTTCGTGAATACCTTGAAATCCGCGAATGCAAAATATTTCTAAATAATATATTAAACTGGAGAGTAATAATTAGTAAATCTATCTGCTGGTTGCCGTGTAAGTTAGCGTACTAAAACGAGGGGCCGACTCAAAAAACAGAGAGTGGTTTTTGTAAAAAAGTCATCTTTATTGGTTTTTTTTTTTTACTGAAAATTCAACTATTTCAGCTTCTAAAAAATAACCCTCTAGGTTAAAAAATTATCTTTCGTGTTGAATGTCGTACTATTTTGTTGAAAATTATTTTTGTTCTTCGAGAAATCATTTTTTCAACTAAAAATACAATCAGTCCATTTTCCACTTTCTATTCATTTTTTGGTTAAAAATGCTATTGTTTGGTTCTAAATTTATTTGGTTTGGTTATCGATTTAACTATTTTGTTAAAAGTTTGTCTTTTTTGGTTGAATTCAACTATTCTCATGGATTTTAAGAGTATTTAAAACCAAGATTTTTAAATTTAGATTTTTTAAATTCAAACAATTTGCTTTTTTCACAACGTACAAATATATATATATAATGAAGTTTCAAAAATACAGTCGAACTGGCATTTGAACCCGGTTTTGAAACTGACGGTCGCGGCTTCAATCAAGGCTCTGCGAGCGTAAACAGTCAGGGGCGTATGCACCATTTTCGGTGGATTTTCCTGCGTCGTAAAGAAGATTCTCCAAATCGTTTTTCTAATACGGAGACCTGGGTAAACTAAATATTTAACGGAAATGAGGAACAAAATTTGCTGTTACACGTTAAAATAAATGTTTTTCCAACTTAAAGTGGAAAGCACACACTTTTTCGTAGCGCATAATGCATAACGCAGTACACTATTGCATAACCAGACATACGAAAAAGTTATTTAACAGAAAATCACTCACTTTTATGAATATTAGATTAATTTTTTACGAAAAACACAGTTCTCAAAATTCTCACGTCAAGACTTGACACTTTTAGGTTACAAGCCGCTGCAGCAATCGGACCTCTCTTTCTACCATGTGAGATACAACGAGGTGCGATCGAATTCGAAACGATGGTTCTGAGATCTCTCTTTCTATCATATGAGGCAGATAGAGAAAATCCGATTGTGTTCCAATTTGAAACTATTGAGAAGAAATTTAAATTTAAATTAATTATGACTAAGAAATCTCATAATAAATAATTGATTTTAAACCGTATCATAACATTTTTGATTAAAATGAATTGATATTTACTGCTCTTTTTCATTAATATCGCCTACAGGCGCATTCGATCGCACGAAATGATCCGATCGGTCCGATCAGCTTCAGTTGGCTTCAGTCATCGGAGCCCCACTGCTTCCCAGTTGAGAGTGAAGTGACGCAACGTCATGACACGCTTACCCAGCTAGGCCGTCATAAATAAATAGATTACTGTGTTTATTAACTAGATGGGATGCTGGAGGCAACAAATATGGTCAGATGCAATTCGATTGAAAGACAAAATACAATTTTTTGTTCTGGTATATTATAAAGCTTAAAGAAACCAAACTTACGGATCTCTCAATTTCAAAATTTAATAAAAAGTTTTAGAGCACAAATATTGACCAAAACTGAAAAAAGCGAATAGTTGCAATAAAGGAGAGATTCTTATATATCAATTTATCCAATATAAGTTTCAGTTTGATTGCATAATAGAAATTAGATTCGATCAGGATGAAACTTACAGAAGCTTTCAGAAGTGTATTTGCGAGATACGATCATAAACTCGAAAAGAATAGAAGCAAAATGCAGTCAGCTACAATTTCAATTGCCCTTCAGCTTCAGCTCATATAATCCATTTGATTGAAATATCCTAATAAATCCAATTTCATGGTAAACTCTGTACTGAAGGGTAAATTTGTCGGTGTTTAATTACGTTTCTATTAATTTCTGCGTCATCGTCGAAAACACATTTTGGGGTGAGATATTTGCAATTCTAATATGAAAATCAAATTCAGGGAGCAAATTTTCTCTCTTGATGTAATTCTTGCTTCTTCTCTAAATCTCAATAAGATTAGCGGTAATTTAGATTTTAAGAGTACAAGTTTCGTTAATGATAAATATTGGAAAAACATATTTAATTTATAACAGTTAATTCAGAAGTACTTACTTTTTAACTGATTTTTCTTTGAATTAATACTCATTATTCAAAACTGCGTCTCTTTCATCTCGATTTAGTAGGAGAATTCTAAATTCTTAATTTAGAATTATTCAGACTACTCGTTATCCGAACTAGTGTTATCCTAAAAATCCAGCGAATTATTTATTTTGTTGAAAATTCATCTTTTTGGTGAAAAATTAATATTCTTCCTCGAAAAATGATATATTAGGTTAAAAATTAAACTATTTTGGTAAAATATTGAACCATTTTGTTGAAAATTCATTGTTTTTGGTAAAAATTAATTCTCTGATGAATATTTAATTATTAAATTTTTTATAGTAAATGTCCTTTTTAGTTGGATATTAAACTACTTGGTTGTACATTTACGTATTTTGTTTAAAATTCATCTTTTTTCTTTGAACATTGATATATTTGGTTGAAAATTATTTTCGTTAACTGAAACTATACCATTTATCATTATTAATCATTCTTTTATTGTTGAAAATCATCTATTTGGTTGACAATTATTAATGTATTTTGTTAAAAATTTATTTTTTGCGTCAAAGATGCATAATTTTTGTTGAAAATTTATCTCCTTGATTGAAAATTTAACTATTTTTTGAAAATTCTTTCTTTTGGTTAAAAATTATTTTTTTTTCAATTAAAAATATAATGATTCCATTTTTTGTTAAAAGTTTCTTCTTTGTAACTGAAAGTTTAATTATTTTGTTGAAATTCTATCTTTTTTAGGTAAAAATTCAAATGCTTGGTCAAAAATTCAACTATGTGGTGAAGCATTAATTTATTTTGTAGAAAATTTAACTATACTGTTGAAATTTTTTTTTTTTTTTTGACAAAAATTAACTTTATAACTGAAATTTTAACTATTCACTTTTCAGTGGAAAATTCAACTGTTTGCTTGAAAATTCATGTATTTTGTTGAAAATTCGTCTTTTTGGCAGAAACTTGACATCTTTAAATGCATTTTTTTTTTTGTTAGTTAAAATTTATTTTTATTGACTGAAAATTGTAGTATTTCATTTTTGATGGTAAATAATTCTTTTAGATTTGAAAATAAACTATTTGGTTAACAATTATTGTATTTTGTTGAAACTCTGTCGATTATGGTAGCAAATTAATTTTATTATTTATTGATTCATTTTATTTATAATTTATGTTTTGGGTTGCAAATTCACCATATGGACTAAAAATTGAACTATTTTGTTCGTTTTACTTTTCCATTTGAGAGATTAAGTATTTGGTTGAAAATTCATATATTTTGTTGATAATTTATCTTTTTCGGTAGAACATGAATCTTCTCGGTTGAGCCTTTTTTAGTTCAAAATCCAAATATTTTGGTACAAAATTCAACTGTTCAAATGAAGATTACCTTTTTTTGTTAAAAATTAATGTTTTGTGTTGAAAATTCGGCTTTTTGGTGGAAAAGTAATATTTTTGGTTGTAAATCCAACTACTTGGTTGAAAATTGAGCTACATTCTTACAATTCAATTTTTTTGTTGGAGAAGTCTGATTTTAACTGAAAATTCATCTCTGGTTGAAAGTCATAAGGATTTTATTAGTTAGTTATTTTTGTGAAAAATTAATTTTTTTTTATTTGAAAGTGTAAATATTCCAGTTTTTGAACTTATCTTTTTTAGTTGAAAAGTTAAATATGTGGTTAAAAATAAATTTATTTTGTCGTAAGTTCATCTTTTTCTGTAAAAAATTAATCTTCTTGGTTAAAAATGTATGTTTTTCACATTTTATTCAAAATCAATAATTTGTTATATGATAAAACTATTTGGTCAAAAATTGACTTTTGTGTTAAAAATATACATTGAGGTTGAAAATTCAAATATTTGTTTCAAAATGAAACTATTTTAGACAAATTGAAGTATGTGGTAGCAAATTAACTTTTTTGTCATAAAATTCTGTTTTCTAGTTGAAAATTTAACTTTTTTGTGGATAATTTCTCCTTTTTGCCTTAAAATTCAACTATTTTGTGCAACAATGATGTATTCTGTTGAAAATTTGTCTTGTTGGTTAGAAAATTAATCAACTGGTTGAAAATTAGCCTTTTCTTCAAATGAAAATTAATGTTATCAACTTCAAATTTGACAATTACATTTTTTATTTAAAAATGATCTGTTTTAGTTCAAAATTCAACTATGTCGTTGAAAATGAAATATATGTCGACTTAAAATCGTACTTGGATCTTGAACTAAAAAATATTAATTTTCAACCAAATATTTCAATTTTCAACTCAAAAATTTTATGTTTCTACCAAAAATGGAATAGTTTAAAATCCACGCGAAAAAACTAATTTTTGACCAAAAATGAAATGAATGTAAAACAAAATAATTACATTTTTCTTCAAAGAGATAGATCTTGAACTAAAAAAGTACATTTTTAACAAATTGGTTCAAATTTCTAACAAAGTAGTTAAATTTTCGACCAAACGAGATGAATTGTGTCACTGATACGGGTAATTATTTTCCGATTGGTCTAATGAATTTTCTGAAATTGAGTTTAGAATTCAACTAAAGTTATAAAGTTTTAACCATAAAGACGATTTATGGCTATTTCAAATAATAGGCAGTTTTTGTTCCTTTAAATCTTGTTAAATTCTTATGAGAACTCAGAAGAGAGTCTGGATCCGTCTGGATCAACCTTCTCATTAGGTAGGTCATGAACGAAAATGGAACGACTGTAATCGAAAATAGATTCTACTCGGCACTTTAAAATCCTTGGTACTTTTATCCATTATAAGGTCAACGCCGTATATCTACTACTGGCTATTAGTAATATATATATATTTATATAATGCAAGAAAGGCTTCTCTCGAGAGGTTGACCACTTCGATTTTACGTAGACACTCGATTAAAAGATTACAGGGTTACGTAAGATTACTGAAGATTACTTGGAATTACAAAAGATTATATTGCACAACACAAGATTACACATGATTACACCAGATAATATATGGGATCACGAAATATTACATGGGATTACACAAGATCACATGAGATTTAACTAGATGAAATATGATTATATATGATTACATGAAGATGCATATGAGATTACACAAGATTACGTAGGATTTCACAGTATTACATGAGATTCAACCAGCTGAATTGCGATTATATATGATTACGTATGACTACATGAGAATGCATATGAGATTACACAATATTACGTAGGATTAGACAATATTACATGAGATTCAACCAGATAAAATATGATTATATATGATAACATATGAGAACATGAGAATGCATATGAGATTACACAAGATTACGTAGGATTATACAAGATTACATGAGATGCAACCAGATGAAAAATGATTATATATGATCACATAAGATGACATATGATATTACACAAGATTACATGAGATTCAACCAGATGAAATATGATTATATATAATTACATGAAATCACGTATGAGATTACACAAGATTATATACGGGGTCACACAAGCTAACTTGAGATCACATAAGATTACATGGGATTACACAAGATCACATGAAATTCAACCAGATGGAATATGATTATATATGATTACATAAGAATGCATATGAGATTGCACAAGATTACGTACGATTTCACAATATTACCTGAGATTCAACCAGACAAAATATGATTATATATGATTACATATGATTAAATGAGAATGCATATGAGATTGTACAAGATTGCGTAGGATTTCAGAATATTATATGAGATTCAAACAGATGAAATATGATTATATATGATTACATATAATAAAATGAGAATGCATATGAGATTACACAAGATTACGTAGGAGTATACAATATTACATAAGATTCAACCAGATGGAATATGATTATATATTATTACATAAGATTACATATGATATCACACAAGATTACATGAGATTCAACCAGATGAAATATGATTATATATAATTACATGAGATCACGTATGAGATTACACAAGATTAGATACGGGGTCACATAAGCTAACTTGAGATCACATAATATTACGTGGAATTACACAAGATTACATGAGATTCAACCAGATGGAATATGATTATATATGATTAAATTAGATAAAATATGATACTACACAAGATTACATGAGATTTAACCAGATCAAATATGATTATATATAATGACATGAGATCACGTATGAGATTACACAAGACTACATGGGATTGCACAAGATTGCATATGATAACACTAGATTATATACGATGTCACACAAGATAACTTGAGATTACATAATATTACGTGGGATAACACAAGATTACACATGATTACATCAGATTATATGCGGGATCACACACGATTACATGAGATTACACAAGATTGCATAAGTTTTATCCAGATGAAATATGATTATATATGATTACAAGAAAATGCATATGAAATTACAAAAGATTACGTAGGATTACACAAGATTACATGAGATTCAATCAGATGAAATATGATTATATATGATTACATATAATGACATGAGAATTCATATGAGATTACACAAGATTACGTAGGATTACACAAGATTACATGAGATTTAACCAGATGAAATATTATTATACCTGATTTTATGAGATTACCTATGATATTACACAAGATTACATGAGATTCAAGGAGATAAAATATGATTATATATAAAAACATGAGGTCGCGTATGAGATTACATGGGATTACACAAGATTATATACGGAGTCACACAAGATAACTTGAGAGAACATAAGATTACGTGGGATTACACAAGATTACATGAGATTCAATCAGATTTAATATGATTATATATGCTTATTGACGTTAAAATTTCAAATATTTGGTAAAAATTAAACTATTTCCAAGAAAATTTAAGTATGTGGTAGAGAATTAACTTTTTTGGTATAAAATACTATTTTCGGGTTGGAAATTTGAATGGTTTGTGGATAATTTCACGTTCTGGCCTTAACATTGCTCATAAAATAATAATCTAAAAATATAAGATTACACAAGATTACATGAGATTAAACAAAATTACATGAGATTTCGAAAGATTATATGATATTAAACAAGATTAAATATGATTACAGGAGATTGCATGGGATTACACAAGATTACATGAGCTTCAACCAGATGAAGTATGATTATATATAATTTCATGAGGTCACATACGAGATTACACAAGATTACATGGGACCACACATGATTACATATGATTACATGAGATCATATGTGAGATTGCATAAGATCACATGGGATTACACGAGATTACATATATGATTACATTAGATTACATATGATATCACAAAAGATTACGTGAGATTCAACCAGATGAAATATGACTATATATAATCACATGACATCACGTATGAGATTACACAAGATTGCATGTGATTAAACAAGACGAAATATGATTACACAAGTTATATACGTGGTCACGCAAGATAACTTCAGATTACATAAGATTACACAATATTACATGAGATTGAACCAGATTTAATATGGTTATATATGCTGTGAGAATGTACATGAGATTACATAAGATTACATGAGATTACACAGGATGACATAAGATTATGAAAGATTACATTGGATTATATGATATCACACAATATTACATATAATGACATGAGTTAAAATAGGGTATCACATAATATTACATGATATTCGATGAGGTTAAATATGTTTATATATGATTACATGAGATGACACGAGATTGCGTGGGATTACCCAATATTAAATATGATTTCCTGAGATTACATGGGATTACACAAGATTATATGAGCTTCAACCAGACGAAGTATGATTATATATAATTACATGAGGTCACATATGAGATTACACAAGATTACATAGCATTACACAAGATTACATATTGTGACATGAGATTATATATGGCATGACGTAAGATTATATGGGATTACACAAGATTACATGAGGCTGAAACATATGAAATATGATTACATTAGATAACATACGGGATTAAATAAAATTACATAAGATCACTCAAGGTTAAATATGATAACATAAGAGTATACAAGATTACATATGGGATTAGACAAGATTACATGAGATCACATAAGATTAAATATGATTGCATGAGATTATACAAGATTTCATATATGATTACACAAGATTAAATTATATCACCCTAGATTAAATATGATTAAATTAGATTACACAAGATTTCATATAAAATTGCACAAGATTACATAAAATCATACAGGATTACATGAGATTCAGTGGAATGAAATATAACTCTATATGATTACATGATGTTACATCTAAGATCACACGAGATTATATATGATTACACAAGACTGAATGAGATTATACAAGATTACATATGGTTCCATGAGTTTGCATATGGGAATACATAAGATCACATGGGATTACACAAGATTATATAAGCTTCAACCAGATAAAGTATGATTATATATAATAAAATGAGGTTAAATATGAGATTACACAAGATTACTAGGGATTACACAAGATTACATATGATTACATCAGATTATATATGGGAACACATAAGATTATATGGGATGACACGAGATTACATGAGATTAAACTAGATGAAATCTAATTATATATGATAACATAAGAATACATATGAAATTACACAAAATTACATGGGATTACACAAGATTACATGGAATTTAACCAGATGAAATATGATTACATTATATGACATATGGTATTACATAAAATTACATAAGATCCCTCAAGATGAAATATGATTACATGAGAGTATACAAGATTACATATAGGATTACACAATATTACATGTAATCAGTTGAGATTAATCATGATTACATGAGATAGTACAAGATTTCATATATGATTACACAATATTACATTATATCACCCTAGATTAAGTATGATTACATGAGATTAAAAGATTACAAGAGATTACACCAAATTAAACGGGATTAAAATTTAAAAAAGCAACTGAAAAAAGAGATATCAAAGCACTAATAATATGAGAATATGTGTATAAAATAATTGATGTCTTACGAAAAATTATTATCTTATTTTTTGTAATTGCATTTTTTATTATCTGCACTTCGTATCAATTAAAAAAAAAAGTTGAATTTCAATCAATCATTACTTATTTTTTCGGGAAAAACATTCCTCACAACTCTACTGTTTGAAAAATTCTTTCTTTCAAAAAAAAATTGTTCAACGATTTCAACTATAGAAAAATTTAGTTTCAAAATTGGAAACCGTAGAGTTGTACAGAATATTTTCCCTCAAGAAATGACCCATCATTTATTGTAATTCAAGCATTTCAAAAAAACTTGGTAAAAACCGATAGTAAGACAACATTCAATTGCAAAAAACATTATTAAAATAAATATTTTTCTTAGTCTTAAACATTTTTTATTCAAAATTATGTTTTCTTTTAGAAATCACAATTAGCAATTTTATTTTGATTTTTAAAATAATATTGAAACTAATTTTTCATAGATTTGTTTTTTGGGACAACAACTACATTAAGTTCTGTATGTACTCTACTAAACAAACAATTAAGTTTCAATTTTTTATTATTTCAGTTTTACGAAAGTACACATTTTTAGTTGCATAATAATTTAACGAAAAAGATAATGTAAAGGATATAATATGTACAGTTTTCGATAAGAAATAATAATATAAAATCACATTTAAACAAAAAAATTATCAAGCTAGAATTTTTTTAAATATTAGCAAAAATATAACATTTTTTGGATTTGGTAAATGAAATACTCATTTCAAATTTTTAGAAACTAGCATTTCGAATAACTATTTATTTTTTAAAAGTTTTAAACACTTAAATTCGAGTCTCAATTAGGTTTTAGGAAAGAATTATCAGTTTGTTTTTAAGGTTATACAAATATAATATTTCTGATATTATTTTTCAGGATTTTTCAGTCTTCGGAATTTTACAAATGTTTTGAAACGGTTACAAATATTTTTAACTTTTCTTTAAAAATTATTTTTTCTGAATAAAAAGTCCTTAACAATTTTTTCAGGACTCTTGAGTAAATTTATTTATTATCTTGAAACCTTCTGAAATCATTGAAAAGCTTCCAAATTTCATTTCGAAATCTTCAAAATTCTACACTTTTGTTTTTAATATTTCAAATATCTTCCCAAATTTTAAGTTAATTTTAAAATTGTTTCTTAGCTTCTAAATATCTTCAAAATATTTTTCATTTTTCTTAAAATTTTCAACAAAGCTGCGAAATTTTAAAAAACTTCCTGAAAATCTTGAAAATTATTTTTCAACAATTCTGGAAATCTTTTCAAATGATTAAAAATCTTTTTGAATACATATGCTCTTAAAATAAATTATTCAAAAATGAAAGCATTTTAAATTTTAGTATCAATTTTAAAAACGATTTTTTGTCTCTTGTAACCTTTCAGAATTCTTAAAAACTTCTAATTTGATGGTGATCAATGAATTATTTGAAAAATTGCCTTTAAATATTTACAAATTATTTTTTAACCATTTTTGACTTTTTTTGAAATCTTTGAAAATATTTTGAAATAGTTTTAAAACTTTTCTTTAAATTAATTTTTTCAAATAAAAATTCTTTTTAAATTTTCAAATTTCAAATTATTTTTGAATTTTTTTCAACTTTTAAATATCTTTAAAAATGGTTACAATTTTTTTAAATCTTGCAAATTTAAATAAATTGCTTAGAAATCTTTTTAAATATTTTAGAATCTGTTTAAATATTCTCTTCAAATTAAGTTTATAAAATAAAAATCAATTTTTAATTTTACGAGCAATCTTACAAAAGTTTTTTTATTATTTTGAAACCTTTGAAAATCCTTCAAAAGCTACCGAATATTTTGTTGGAAATCTTCAACAATCTACAATCTGTTAACATTTTTTTTTAATGTTTTCAAATTTAGAGTTATGTTAGAAATTATTTCAAAACTTCTGAATATATTATAAAATGAATTAAATTTTGTCTATGATTTTCTTTAAATTCTGTAAAATAAAAAAATTTGCCCCAAAATCTTCCAGAATCTTTTCAGACAATTATAGGAATCTTTTTCAATTTCCTCTTGAAACTAATTTTCTTCTTCAGTGAAAAATCATTTAAAATTTTCCTAGGAACCTCAAGAAACTTTTTTTTTATTAAACTTTTGCTGAATTTCTTACCACCCGGTGAAAACTTTTGCTTTTTTTAAAAAAGAACAAAATGTCAAATCAATGTTTTCCTCGTTTTTACCCTCTCGTTTATAATATATACTCTCCTGAGTCTTTTTTCATTCAAATGGAATTACATTACTTTGAGGAACTTTTTTAATTTATAAAAGCTCAATACCGACCCTATAAGGCAATAAAAGTATCACCCCACTGTAAATAACCAATTTGTAGATTACATGAGATTCAATCAAATGAAATATGATTACATATGATTACATGAGAATGCATATGATATTATACAAGATTACATGAGATTCAACCAGATGAAATATGATTATATATAATTACATGAGGTCACGTATGATATTACATGGTATTACACAAGATTACATGTAATTACATGAGATTGTATACGGAGTCACACAAGATAACTTGAGATTACATAAGATTACGTGGGATTACACAATATTACATGAGATTCAACCAGATGTAATATGATTATATCTGCTTATTGACGTGAAAATTTAAAATATTTGGTAAGAATTAAACTATTTTCATGGAAATTTAAGTATGTGGTAGAAAATTACCTTTTTTAGTTATGAATAATATTTTAAGGTTGAAAATTTAACTATTTTATGAATAATTTCTCCTTTTTGTCTTAAAATTCATCATCAAATAATAATCTCAAAATATAGGATTACATAAGATTACATGGGATTACAGAAGATTGTATGGGATTAAACAAAATTACATATGATTAAATGAGTTAAACTATGGAAGCACACAAGATTACATAATATTCAACGAAATGAAATATGTTTATATATGATCACATGAGATTACACATGAGATTACACAAGATGACGTGGGATTACACCAGATTACATGGTATTACATGAGAATAAATATTATTACATGAGATTAGATGGGATTACACAAGATTACATGAGCTTCAACCAGATGAAGTATGAATATATACAATTACATGATGTCACATATGAGATTACACAAGATATGGGATAACATATATTATTAAATTAGATTACACATGATATAACACAAGATTACATGAGATTCGACCAGGTGAAATATGATCATATATAATTACATGAGATCACGTATGAGATTCCACAGGATGACATGGGATTACACAAGATCACATATGATGTATGTATGTAACCAGATGTAATATGATTATATATGCTTACATGAGAATGCATATGAGATTACACAAGATTACAAGGGATTACACAGGATTACATAAGATTACACATGATTACATGAGATTATACAAGATTAAATGGGATTACACAAGATTGCATAAGATTCAACTATATGAAATATGATGATGTATGATGACATAAGAATCCATATGAGATTCCACAAGATTACATAGAATTACACAAGATTACATCAGATTCAAACGGATGAAATATGATTATAATATATGAAAGTATCACCCTACTGTAAATAACCAATTTGTAGTATCCACTTTCCAGAATTTTTATTTTTTATTGTAATATTGGTTGAAGCATTGTATAAAATACAACTCAATATCCTTTCAGATTTAACAAATAATTTTCATTTTCCTCGTTGTAGATTGACTCTGGATTTTTATTGACTAACATTTATAAATATAAAAAAAATTTAAATCCATCATTAACAAATTTTTAAATACTGATTACATGAGATTCAATCAGATGAAATATGATCATATATGATTACATGAGAGTGCATATGAGATTACACAAGATTACGTAGGATTACACAAGATTACATCAGATTCAATCAGATGAAATATGATTATATATGATTACATGAGATTACATATGATATTACACAAGATTACATAAGATTACACAAGATTATATACGGAGTCACACAAGATAATTTGAGATTACATAACATTACGTCAGATTACACAAGATTACATGATATTCAATCAGATGTAATATGATTATATCTGCTTATTGACGTTAAAAATTAAAATATTTGGTAAAAATTAAACTATTTTTATGAAAATTTAACTATGTGGTAGAAAATTAACTTTTTTGGTATAAAATAATATTTAAGGGTTGAAAATTTAACTGTTTTGTGGAGAATTTTTCCTTTTCGCCTAGAAATTCATAATTAAATAATAATCTAAAAATATGAGATTACACAAGATTACATGGGATTACACAAGATGACATGAGACTAAACAAAATTACATATGATTAAATGAGTTAACCTATGGAAGCACACAAGATTACATGATATTCAACGAAATCAAATATGTTTATATATGATCACATGAGACTACACGTGAGATTACACAAGATGACGTGGAATTACACAAGATTACATGGTCTTACATGAGAATAAATATTATTACGTGCGATTAGATGGGATCACACAAGATTACATGCGCTTCAACCAGATGAAGTATGATTATATACAATTACATGAGGTCACATATGAGATTACACAAGATATGGGATAACATATATTATTAAATTAGATTACACATGATATAACACAAGATTACATGAGATTCGACCAGGTGAAATATGATCATATATAATTACATGAGATCACGTATGAGATTCCACAGGATGACATGGGATTACACAAGATCACATATGATGTATGTATGTAACCAGATGTAATATGATTATATATGCTTTCAGGAGAATGCATATGAGATAACACAAGATTACAAGGGATTACACAGGATTACATAAGATTACACATGATTACAAGAGATTATGCAAGATTAAATGGGATTACACAAGATTGCATAAGATTCAAATATATGAAATATGATTATGTATGATGACATGAGAATGCATATGAGATTACACAAGATTACGTAGGATGACACAAGATAACATGAGATTCAACCAGATGAAATATGATTATAATATATGAAAGTATCATCCTACTGTAATTAACCAATTTGTAGCTTCCACTTTCCAGAATTTTTTTATTTTTTTTTTTATTGTAATATTCGTCGAAGCATTGTATAAAATACAACTTAAAATCCTTTCAGGTTTAACAAAAAAATTTCATTTTCTCTTTGTAGATTGACTCTGGATTTTTATTGACTAACATTTAAAAATATACAAAATTTTGAAATCCATCATTAACAAATTTTTTAATACTGATTAAATGAGATTCAATCAGATGAAATATGATTATATATGATTACATAAGAGTGCATATGAGATTACACAAAATTACGTAGGATTACACAAGATTACATTTGATTCAATCAGATGAAATATGATTATATATGATTACATTAGATTACATATGATATTACACAAGATTACATGAGATTCAACCAGATGAAAGATGATTATATAAAATTACATGAGGTCACGTATGAGATTACATGGGATTACACAAGATTACATATGATTAAACGAGATTATATACGGAGTCACACAAGATAACTTGAGATTATATAAGATTACGTGAGATAACACAAGATTACATGAGATTCAACCAGATGTCATATGATTATATCTGCTTATTGACGTTAAAATTTCAAGTATTTGGTAAAAATTAAACTATTTTCATGAAAATTTAAGTATGTGGTAGAAAATTTAAGTAGGTGGGAGAAAATTAACTTGAGATTACATGGGATTACAGAAGATTACATGAGATTAAACAAGATTGCATTTGATCACATGAGTAAACCTATGGAAGCACACAAGATTACATGATATTCAACGAAATGAAATATGTTTATGTATGATCACATGATATCACACATGAGAGTACACAAGATCACGTGGGATTACACAAGATTACATGGTATTACACGAGAATAAATATTATTACATGAGATTAGATGGGATTGCACAAAATTACATGAGCTTCAAGCAGATAAAGTATGAGTATATACAATTGCATGAGGTCACATATGAGATTACATAAGATTACATGGAATCACACAAGAATAAATATGATTACATGAGATTACATGGGATTACACAAGATTGCATAGGGTTACACAAGTTTACATGAGGTTATACAAGATTAAATATGGTAACATGAGCTTCAGCCAGGCGAAATATGATTTCATATAATTACATGAGATCACGTATGAAATTCCACAGGATGACATGGGATTACACAAGATTACATATGATAAAATGAGATTATATACAGGTTCACATAAGATAACTTCAAATTACATGAGATTGCGTAAAATTACACAAGATTACATGAAATTCAACCAGATGTAATATGATTATATATTTTTACATGAGAATGCACATGATATTACACAATATTACATGGGATTACACAGGATTACATAAGATTATACATGATTACATAAGATTACACATGATTACATGAGATTACACAAGATTAAATGGGATTACACAAGTTTGCATAAGATTCAACTATATGAAATATGATTATGTATGATGACATAAGAATGTATATATGATTACACAAGATTACATGAGATTCAACCAGATGAAATATGATTATATTATATAAAAGTATCACCCTACTGTAAATGACCAATTTGTAGCTTCCACTTTCCAGAATTTTTTTATTTTATTTTATTATTGTAATATTGGTTGAAGCATTGCATAAAATACAACTTAAGGTCCTTTCAAATTTAACAAACAATTTTCATTTTCCTCTTTGTAGATTGACTCTGGATTTTTATTGTCTAACATTTAAAAATATAAAAAAATTTTTAATCCATCATTAACAAATTTTTAAATACTGAGTTTAAGAAGCTGAAGCAATAATTTATAATTAATAATTTTGAATTAAAAGCATTTAGAATTAAAAAATTACGTATTGAACAATTTTGAATTGAAGAATCTCGTAATTGAAGTATTTCAGATTGAAAGTTCAAAAATTGGACAATTTCAAAACGTTAAAAATAAAATATTTTTAGATTAGAATTTTAAAAATCGTTTTTTTTTTAATTCGAAGGAAATGCACATGAATCGTTTCTAAGTTAAAGCTTTCAAAATTGAATAATTCAAAATTTTTCGAAATTGAACAATTAAAAATTTCAGACTGAAATTTTGAAAATTGGACAATTAAATTAAAAAAGAGTCGAAACTGTATCATTTTTGATTCTAAGCGTTCAAAATTAAACAAATTTATTTTGAATCAAAGAATATCGAAATTGAAGAAATTCAGATCAAAATTTCGAAAAAAGGATAATTTCAAAAAGTTCAATATAAAATGTTTTGAGTTTAGAATTTTGAGAATAACATCATTTCAAATTCAAAGGATTTTAATTGTATTGTGTCAAATTAAAAGCGTTCAAAATTGCAAGAATTTTAATTGAAATAATTTTCAATTTAAAACTATTGAAACTGAAATATTTAAAATTTTATAAATTGTTTGAATATTGCCAAATCATAGCTTCTGAAATTTTTGAAGTTTAAACTGTTATTACATGAAAAAATATTATAATTTTTGTATTAAAAGTGCTTAGAAAATTGTTCAAGGATTAAAAATAAATTTACCATCATTTTCATAATTCAAACTAGAACCATTTTTAATTATAAACCTTTGTAATTGAATTATTCAAAAAAATGTTCAAAATAAAAATTATTTAAAAAAAAATGAAAAAATTTCTACTACAGAAAAAAAATGTTTGTCATCACGAATTGTGATATTAAGATTTTTTTACTCAAACTCTTCAAAATTTGAATTAATTATTTAAAATAATTCAAGTAACTTTGAATCGTTTAAAAAAAAATTGAAAATTTAGTCTTCAACATAAAAATTAAGAACTCTTAAATTGTAACCATATTTCATTGAAATTTTAAAATCAAGAACATTTTTTTATTTATTGATTTTTTTTAAATTGATTTTTTGATTTTGAAAAACTGATCGTTTTTAGTTCAAAATTCAACTACTTAATTGAAAATGCAACTTTTGTATTGAATATTCTTATTTCTTTGGTTTAAAATTTTTATTATTTTGGTAGAAAATTCACCTATTTCAATAAAAATTAACTTTTTTGTTGAAAATAAATATTTTTGGATTAAAAATTCAACTGCCTTTTAAAGAATTCGCAATTTTGGTTAGTTTTCACTGCATTCGAGTAAAAATTTAAATCTTTTCTTGGTTGAAAGATGAATCTCTTTGTTTAAAAATAATTTTTTTGTTTGTTAAAGATTTATCATCTTAGTTTAAAATGTAATTATTTTGTTAAAAATTCAACTATTTGGTTGAAAATTTAATTATTTTTTTGGTAATTAAAAAAACGAAGTTTTAACAAAATTGTTAAATTTTCAACGAAATGCATAAATTTGTAACAAAATTTATGAATCTTCACCCGAAATACTTTAATTTTTATTTACAAATAAATATTCGATCAGAAAAAATTATTTATCAACAAAATAGTTAAATTTCTAACCGAATAGATAAATTTTCAACTTAAATTCAACAATTTTTAACTTTTTAATTTCAAATCGATTAATTGTTAACACTCAATTTGGAATTATTATTCATTCTTCAAATTTTCCAATCAAATATTAATCAATTTTAAATTATTCATGATTTTGAATCTTCAACTAAAAATTGGAAAATTTTAAGATGTTACATTGAAAATTTAATACAAAGAACAAAGAAAAAATCTGGATTAAAAATAAAAATCTTTTCTTGGTTGAAAGTTGAACTTCCTTGCTTAAAAAAATTTTTTTGTTTGTTGAAGATTAATCAGTTTAGTTGAAAATGTAATTATTTTCTTGAAATTACAACTATTCGGTTGAAAATTGCATTATTTCCTTGAAAATTTAAGTGCTTTGTTGAAAATTTGTCTTTTTGGAAGATAAATTCATCCTTTTGGATTAAAAATTCAACTGGCTTATAAAAAAATTGTCTTTTTATCTTGAAAATTCGACTCTTTCGTCGAAAGTTTATCTCTTTTTTTATTATTATTAAAAATTGAACTGTTTTGTTGAAAATGTAAGTAAATACTAAAAAGTGGACATTTCAAACCAGAAAATTTTTTCAAATATTTAAAATAAAAAAAATAATAAAAAAATAGAAGGACTCGTTTGGTTTACGAGAGTCAGGAATTATCCACACATTTTCGATCCCAGAGTCGTCATCTGTCGAATATACCTGTAAGCTACTACCAAATAAATAGATTCAATAAATTATTTGAATTATTTCAAAAACTAATTTTTATTTTAAAACTTAATATTTTTTTATTTCAATAATATGCAACAATTTTTTATCACTATTCAACAAAATTGTCTTATAAATTTCTTTGAAACCACGTGTCGAGTGGGTCACGTGACCAGCTTCCTACCTTACCGACACTTTTCTTATTTGTAAACATATTTCCACATGAATAGCCACATGGAGTTGCAAATTTGGGATAATAAATAAGAAGCACTAAAAAACGCAGCTCTGGTTTTTAATTTTCATAATTATGAAAACATTTTTTTTTTGTAAATAATTTTTTTTTTGTGCTTTTTTCATAATTATGAAAATTTAGGACCAGAGCCGCGTTTCTTAGTGCTCCTTATTTATTATCCCACATTTTTAACTCGATTTGGCTATTCGTGTGAAAATAAGTTTGAAAATAAAAAAAGTGTCGGTAAGGTAGGAAGCCGGTAATGCGACCCACTCGTTCAGAAACTCTTATCATCTGAATTCAATTCAATTTGACAAAGTAACTCTTTCCGCCGACAGATGTCACTTTTGACTCGTTAAATTTTCAATCAAAGAAATTATTTTTCAACAAAAAAATTACTTTTTAACCAACAAGATTATTTTTCATCGAAAAGAGACGAATTTTTAATAAAATAAATGAATTTCCAACCAAATGGTTGATTTTTAATTTTAAACCAAAGAGATGACACTTTAACAAACAAATTAATTTTTAACAAAGTAGTTCATCTTTCACCAAAATAGATTAATTTTCAAAAAAGAATAATAATTTTGTACCACAAAATACAAAATTTTAATTACGCACTTGATTTTTCAACTAAAACAGATGCATTTTCAAACAATAAAAAAACTAATTAAAAAAAGCAATAGTTTAATTTTCAACCAAAGAAATTATTTTTGAACAAAAAGATAAATATATGACCAACAAGAATAATTTTCAAACAAATGAGACGAATTTTCAATCAAATACATGAACTTTTAACCAAATGGTTGATTTTTAAAGAAAATAGATGTATTATTAACAAACAAATGAATTTTTAACAAAGTAGTTCGTCTTTCAATAAAAGAGTTGTATTTTCAACCAAAAAAGATTTTAAATTAAAAAATGTTGATTTAACTAAAGCGGCCGAATTTTTAACAAATTAGTTAATTTTCTAACAAAAAAAATTAAATTTTCACCAAAAATTGAATAATTAAATCTTCAGTAGAAAAATTAAATTGCAACAAAATAAACACAAAGAAATTTGGAACAATATAGATAAATGTTTAACAAAATGTATAAATTTTCATCAAAATTAGACAAAATTAGACAAAATTAATTTTCTGTTAGAAAAAATTAATTTTCGACCAAGAAAACAAACAAATTTTCAACGAAATAGTTAAATTTTCAAGCAAATAATTTTAAACTAAAATCAAGAATCCTAAATCAGAAAAATTAATGTTAAAGAAACTAGTTCAAGCTTCAACCCAGTAGTTGAATTTTCAACTAAAAAATATGAATTTTCAACAGAAAATAGAATGGCTCAATTTTCAGTAAAAATAATTTCATTTCCGTCAAAGAAAACTAATTTTCAACAATATAGTTGAATTTTCCAACAAATAAATTAATTTTTTACCAAAATAGTTGAATTTTCAATCCAAGGTGACGAATTTTCAACAAAATAGTTGAATTTTCAACTAAAAAATATATATTTTCATCTAAATTTATTAAACTTTACCTGGAATAGTTTAATTTCCTGTTAGAAAAAATTAATGTTCGACTATGAAAACCAACAAATTTTGAACAAAAAAGTAAAATTTGCAAGCAAATAATTTTCAACTGAAATCAAGAATCTTCAATCAGAAAAATGAATGTTGAACAAACTAGTTCGAATTTCTAACAATTAGTTGAATCTTCAATTAAAAAAGATGAATTTTCAACAGAAAGTTTTTAATTTTCTATATATTGTTAAATTTTCCAACAATAAATTAATTTTATACTATAATAGTTGAATATTTAATCAAAAGGTACGAATTTTCAACTAAAAAATATAAGTTTCCAGATAATTAGTTGAATTTTCTATCAATCAAGATAAAATTTTCACCAAAAATTGATCAATTAAATCTTTAGTGAAAAAATTAAATTAAAAAAAAAAGAAAAGAATTTTGAACAAAATAGATAAATTTTCAACGAAATATATAAATTTTCATCTATATTTATGAATGTCCTACTGAAATAGTTTTATTTTCTGTTAGAAAAAATTAATTTTCGACTAAAAAAACTAACAACTTTCAAAGAAAATAGTTAAATTTTCAAGCAAATAGTTTTCAACTGAAATCAAAAATCTTCAATAAAAAAAGGAATGTTAAAGAATCTAGTTCTAATTTCAACCAAGTAGTTAAATCTTCAAATAAAAAAGATGAATTTTCAACAGAAAATGGAAAGGCTAAATTTTAAGTATAAATAAATTAATTTCCGTCTGAGGAAACTAATTTTCAACAATATAGTTGAATTTTCCAACAAAGAAATAAATTTTCTACCAAAATAGTTGAATTTTCAATCAAAAGTGGCGAATTTTCAACAAAGTAGTTGAATTTTCAACAAAGTAGTTGAATTTTAAACTAAAAAATATGAAATTTCGGATAAATAGTTGAATTTTCTAAAAAAAAAAAGATAATTTGTTTACCAAAAATTGAATAATTAAATCTTTAGTGAAAAAATTAAACCTCAACCATAAAAAAAGGAATTTTGAACAAAATACATCAATTTTCAACGAAATATAAAAATTTTCATCTAAATTTATGAATCTTTACCTGGAATAGTTTAATTTTCTGTTAGAAAAAATTAATTTTCGACTAAGAAAACCAACAAATAGTTTAATTTTCCCACAAAGAAATGAATTTTTCTACCAAAATAGTTTAATTTTCAATCCAAAAGGACGAATTTTCAACTAAGAAATATAAGCTTAAAGATAAATAGTTGAATTTTCTAACATTAAAGATAGATTTTTCACCAAAAATTGAATAATTAAATCTTTAGTAAAAAAATTAAATTAAAAAATAAAAGGATTTTTGAACAAAATAGATCAATTTTCAACCTTGTGTCTGAATTACGTTATTCAATTACTTTGTTAAAAATTCATTTTTTAGTCGAAGGTTCATCTCTTGGGTTGAAAATTTATTTTCATTAAAACTCGTTTCATGTTTGGATGAAAATAAATTTCTTGAACTGAAAATTAAACTATTCAATTTTTGGTTAAAAATGTATCTTTTTCAGTTGAAAATTTAAATATGTGTGGTTAAATATATATATTTTTTATTTTAAAGTTCAACTTTTTGGTTAAAAATTCGTCTTTCTTGATAGAAATGTAATCTCTTTGGTAGAAAAAAATTTATTCATCCTTTTTGGTTGAAAAATCGATTATTTGACTTAAAGTTGAACTAGTTTGTACAAAAATTAATTGTTTTCATTAGGGATTCATCATTACAGTTGAAAAATCAACTATTTGCTATTGAAAAAAATTTATGTTAAGAATGCTACTGTCTTGTAGAAAATTGATCTTTTTGGCTCGAAAATTCAACAATTTGGTAGAAATTAAACTTTTTGGTTGAAAAATCATATTTTTGGTTTGAAAATTCAACTTTTCAGTAGATGATTCGTCTTTTTTGCTCTAAAATTATGTAAATAATATTCTTGAAAATTCATTAATTTTGTTCAAAATTGGTCTTTTTATGTAGAAAATTAATCTTCTTGGTCCAAAATTCATCTTTTTGGTAGAAAATTTTATTTTGTTTTTTTTTGTTCAAAGTTATTTTTTTAAAAGAATTTTCATCTGAAAATTTAAATATTCCATTTTTGATTGAAATTCTATCATGTATATTGTATAAGTTAAAAATTCAGCTGTTTGAAGTTCGTCTTTTTGAGTAGAAAATTAATCTTATTTTTTGAAAATTCAACTATTTCGTAGAAAATGCATAATATTTT
>JAABKJ010001561.1:0-30295 GCA_011634705.1 Andricus grossulariae
TGGACTGTTTTAAAAAGATCCTACCTAGTGTAATTTACTTGATAATTAATATCTTATATAACTTTTTCAATTCTTGTTCATTCGAAAAATGCATTTAAATAGATTTAATACCTATCAAAAATGTCACTTAAAATGTTTTAATTTATCAGAAAAGAAGTTTTTTCTATTTTTTGAAAATTTTGAAAAACATTAAATTTTTTCACTTTTTTCAAAATTGAAAAGGCCATTTGAATGATTTGCACATTTTCTTGTCGTGTACAAGAAACTTTCACAAAAATTTCGGAAACTCTTTAAAAAATTTTGTTTCCAAATTTGAAAATGTTCTTACTTTTTGAATTTTGATCGAATCAAAAAATTGTATGAGGATAATTTGGAAATATATTTAATATCTAGTAACAATTTTGATTGACATTTTTTAATCTATCAGAAAAATATTTTTGTCTCTATTTTTTGAAAATTTTCAAAATGTTGAAAAGCATATAACTTTTTGGATTTTCATCGAAATACAAAATTTCATTGAGATAACTTTTAGGACTCTCTCCCATCTAAAAGAAACTTGGACAAAAATTTCTAAGACTTGAAAAAAATTTTTTTTTCAAATTTTGAAAATGCTCTGAAATTTTTAATTTTCGTCGGAAATATCTGGTTAACGAACTCAACCTTCATTTTGGGACCCTTACAAATTTTATCAAAGGCACAATTTTCGTGTAGAATATTTTGTCAGATTTTAACTTTGTGAAAAGTAAGATATAAATTAAAAATTTCGACGAGCGGAATTAATTGCGTTTTTAAAAATAAACTCGCTGTAACTTTTTTTCATCTTAATGAAATGACTTGAACTTTAAACCCCAAGCGTACTATACTCTGCCGATGCCTACGGAATTCGATTTCCGTATAAAAAGTAAATTATTTAACAATATGTCGATGTTTGTCAATAGCTATTTAATACCATGCTTTTTCACGTTCGGCGGAAAAAAAGAATCAAGGGAATTTTCGAGTTCAAACAACTTTCCGCGAAGAAGTTCTTTATAAGGATCGAAAAAAGTTTTTTGGAAAGTTTCAGATTTTTTAAGCAGAAAGAACAGACACATGTCGAGGACGGGCAGGCAAAGAAATCTGAAAACTAGCGCATTCTTTTTTCAGTTTTAACCAATGTTTTTAAGTTCTGTTCGATGTCCTTTGTTTGTGTTTTCTGAGCAAAAATAAATTAAAACCCGACAGTAATTGAGGGTCTGGATCGAAAAGCTCGTCCAGCGTTCGAGATTGGGTAAAAGGATTATCCAAACTTGTCGTTGGACGGAAATCCTAAAAGTCACAACATTCATTTTTTTTCTTCAAATATAGCCTTGTAGAAAATGACGAGACGGAACTTTTTTCTATTCCCTGTTTTTTTCAACAGATCATTATTTTTAATAATAAGGATGAAAAACTGAAAAAAAATTTCCCCAAATTCAATTAATTTTTAAGAAATAAATTATGGTAAGTTGGAAAATTTTATTGGAATTTTTTTAAACTTTTATTTACGCACGAAATATACCCTAGTGATGTCTGAAAATTGAAGAAAAAACTGAAAATCGCCTATTTTTTAATAATATTTGATTGTAAATTGAGACAGATCGGTAAACCGTTTTTTCATTTTCGCCGACAAAAAGTATCGTGGGAGCCTTAAAGTTGAATATCCGTCTTTTTTCAATGAATCAATTTGAAAATTTCCAAAAAGCTCGACACTTTTTGTCGGCGAAACTGAAAAAACGGGATTACCGATTTAACTCAATTTGCAATCAAATATTATTAAACAATTGGCGATTTTCAGTTTTTCCTTCAGCTTGTGTAATCGAATATCAGGCGTGTAACCAGAAAAATTTTCGGGGGTATTTCAAATTAAAAAAAAATGGGAAGGGAGTCCGTCTGACTTCATTTAAAATAATCATAAATGGTTCTAAGACTGTATTGTGTTTACTATTTGGTCACTATTTTATCGCAAGTATTCAATTTAGTATTTAACTTCAAAAGGTTCATCAAATCAAAATACCTACGATTTGTATGTATTCGGATGTATACACCGAAAAAACAAAATGTAATCTCCACAGCGATTTCAGAGTAATTTTCACCTGCAACAAAAATTAACTTTTCACGGGAAATGGTTACCATGTAAATTCTATTAAATTTTGTTTTGTTACGATGCGAACAAATTCAATTCTATCTACTTGAAACTTACCCGCAACAAAAATTCACTTATGTTTTTTCTGTGTCATATATTTTTGATTGCAAAATAAATATAAGAAATGTTTTTTTTTTTTTTCAAGTAAAAAAAAGTTGTATTCGCTCAACGTGTATTACACGGGAATTTTTTCATAAAAGTCAATAATATTGTGTGGACTATCTCGAGAATGACATGAAAAGAATGCGCTAGTTTTCAGCTTTGTTTGCCTGTCCGTCCTTTAAATGCGTCTGTTCTTTTTGCTCTCACAAACGCTCTCGCTCAAGGCAGAAGACGATCGAGTTCTTTGCGCGTTTACTTCAACCTACCCAGCCTCGCTCATTTTTCGCTTAAAAAATCTGAAACTTTCCAAAAAACTTCTTTTGACCCTTATGAAGAATTTCTTTGCGGAAACAATTAACTTTTTCCTGCACGAATCGAATTCCGTTAGCATCGATAGGGTTCAATACGCTTGAATTTCAAATGTTCTACACAAGAATTGTGCTCTTCATTAAGCTCTATATGCTCATAATTTTTATGAGTGTTTTTTTTTTAAATGTGGGTTTTAGATAAATTTTCGCGTCACTTTATCTCGATTATGAGGCAAAGAATACAAAGCCGAGCGTCCCGTCAGTTATTGCATCCGGCGCCTCAATTACTTTTTTCGATAAAAAAACAAATTACCAGAGTAACAGCATTTACACAATTCAAAAAAACAAACGAAAATGACAGTTTGAAGCCAAAAACCGCACAATATGAAAATAAGTCAGCAAGATAAAAACGTTCCTTTTTGAACACCCCACAAGATTCTCATAACAACTCTTTGAATTTTCTTGAAAAATCGAAAATTCAAATTTTGATCACAAAAAAAATAATAGAAAAAAATAAAAAATTCAATTTTGCCATCAAACGATACAAGATACGAATAAAGATGAATGAAGAAAAATCGCGCATTCAAAAAAGATCTACAAATTTGTTCAATACTCACTTTTTGATAGAACGCGTTATTTTTGTATAAATTCGTAAAAAAAAGCATTAGGGATACAAAAAATTGAATTTCTGGACAAACAACACAAGCTATGAAAAAAATTGAGGAGACAAAAGTTGTTAACCCGAAAAAGAGCTACCAATTTGTTACTCATCATTTGTTCATAGGGTGCATCGTTTTTGTTTTAATCTTAACAAATAACATTCAAAACAAAATTTAATTTTTTTGGAAAACGACACAAGGTACGAAACAAATAAATAAATAGACAAAAGTTGTTCACCCAAAAAGGATCTACAAATTTGTTATGGATAATTTTTAGACAGAACAAGTACATTTTCTTTCAGTCGTAAAAAACAAGATGAAAAATAAAAAAATTAAACTTTTGGAAAAACGACACAAGAGACGAAAAAAAATGAAAAGACAAAAGTTGTTCAACCAAAAAAAAACAACAATTTTTTTACAAACTCTTCTTATGAAAATATATTAAATATACAAAAATTACCTTTTTGGAAAAAGGACACAAGCTACAGTAGCATTTTATTTAACAAAGTTTTCTCCCTAAATTACATCCACAAATTTTCTCAAAACCACTTTACGCTAGGATGCGTGTTTTTAGTTCAAATCGTAAAAAATAACATTGAAAATACACAAATTAAATTTATGGAAATACTACACAAAATGCAATAAAATATTTTATAACAAAATTGTTTTTTTTTTCTTACAGGATGCGCACTTTTTTCATATATAAAAACGAGACAATGAAAATAAGTATGTTTCAATACCAATGCATATTACGAATTGTAATAATATAAGTTTATTGAAATGATAAATTTCTCAGGATAGTTGAGAATAAAATTGATTGCAAAATAAGAAACAAATCTTAAAGTCATCATGATAAATCAAATTTGTACATTACATTGCAATATCTAAATAAGCAATCCTACGCGGAGGTATATAAATAAATGTCATACATTTCATATAAAAGGGTTGAACATAACGCAGAAAATTTCACGTTTTTGATAAAATCGAGTGCGAAGCACGAGATACGTGATTGAATGTGCTCGTTGAAGCCGAAGGAGCTTTAACAAAAGAGAATTCACAATCACCAAATTAGAGTTGTCGATGCTTTGACCTTTAATTTTGCAAGGTGTGTGCACAAACGTGGGGGAAATACAATGACCGAGCGCGTAGTGTTAGGTAAATACATTATCGAGCGCGAAGCGCGAGAACCACCAGTCACGCGCCCTAGGGGCGCTCAAACTTGCGAACGAAGCGAGACGCGCGCGATGAGAATGTGCCTGCACGGCAGACACATTTTTTACTATGAATATGATGGATATTAAGGTTAAAAGTTCCAGATATTTGCCTAAATAATCAACTCTGCAGTAATGTTAAGTTTTGTAAACAAATGCGTACAGTTAGAAAGGGTTGCCCGTTTCTGGAGAATTACCAAAATACAAAAGGTCAAGTTGCAAATCCTGTTTTGGCAAATTGTTCAATTTCAGGGAATATAACAAATACTTCTTCTGTTTGGTCCAACAGTTAAACTTGTAGGAATAAATATGCTTTTAATACCTTAAGCTATGAGCATTTACTTTCGGAGAATATGAGCATAATTTCCATTGTCTCCTTTTAATTAGAAAAGAACAAAGAAGTAACGTAATAAACTAATAGTTTTAGCCAAAATTTACTGTTATTTTATAGAAAGAGTTTTTCTATATTCAAGAAGGGAGAGGAAGAAAAAAGTGGATATAAAGGTTTGTTGTACATCGGAAGTTATGAAAGTTGTATTACAACAATGCTTTTCATCTCATGTTTCTTTAAACTGAAATATAAATCAAACCTTTTGCAAAATAGTCTCTTTTTATAAAAAGTGAAATGATAAATTCAGTTTAAATCATTGTAATTGAGAAACATAAGTATAAAGCAGACGGGAACATGAGAATAAACAAGGATGTCAGGTCACTCCTTTCAGGAGCTTTTTATCTCTCGTGGTAGGCTGAGCCTTTCTTCCCTCCCAGAAACTATCTTTGCATTTATCATGTGAACTTCCACGAGTAACGTATGTAATAGTTACACATCCATTCAAAAACCACCCGGGCGGAACATTATACTCGGTGTAAAGTTTGACTAGAATGTTGCAAACGGCTTTCTGTTTTCGTGAATTAAAAACAATCATTACCTATAACTTTGAAACAAAAATAAATCTAAAATGTATAACTGAAAATCGATTCTAATTTCAAGTTTGAAGGTATTTTGTCTTTAAATTTACGAGTCTTTCAATAATCTGGTATCTCGCAATAAATAAGCAATATCGTTCCATGGTAACAAAATCAGTAATAAAAAGCTTCTATTCAACTGATTTCAATACTGGAATATATTCAAAATATTAATAAAACAGATTTTGCTTTTGTGACGAACTGAGGCACATTTAAAGCAATATAAACGAAGTTTTTCCGATATGAAGAATATTGGAAATATCGATACGGGTTTGATTGGAAACTATATTCCGCCCTGAAAGAGAGTCGGAACTTCGTTAACGATTCGTAATATAAAACAAGAAATGCAATTTCAATATACCTATATAAACTCAGGAATTTATTTTTCTTTTGAGATATTTTCATTAATGGTTGTAAATAGAATAGAGTTCCATTAATTTAAAAGATTTATTTCATAATCTTGATGTTGTTTTTCAACCGCTCTTCTAATATTTCATTACCTATGGTAGTTGTACGAAACCTTATTGACAGGAGAGTTTTTAAGAACAAAAGTTGATATGTAAATTGAGCAATGGAGTATTGAAGCTTTGAACTCCTCGAATTTTATTTTATTTTATCATCAAACCGGCACTGTGTTCTAGTGGTTAATGGTAGTTAGGGACCTTTCAAAAACTGGGTCACACTGTCAGGGGCAGGGGGAGGTTAAAAAGTTTTGTGGCGATTTGAGACGTAGAGGGGAGGGGTTAACGTAGAATGTGACATCACTCATAGAACATATAAATGTGAATCGATATGTGAAAAATTAAAATTTGTTTGAAATGCTCGAAAAAATGAAACTTCGTAATGTTTTACAAATAAAGCATCTGAATACTGTCTTCACACTTTCCCCTATTCTCCTCTTTTCTCCTTTTAAAAAATTCCTTTTCCCTTATTTTAGTAGAAAATTCAACTATTTGGTTGAAAACTAACTTTTTGGTTGAAAATGCATAATTGCGGGTAAAAAATTCAACTGTTTTGTAGAGAATTCTTCTTTTTGGAATGGAAAGTTAACCATTTTTTTCACTTAATTTTTTTCTCTTGAATGCAAAATCATTCTTGGCTGAAAATTCATCTTTCTTGGTAGAAATGTGATCTTTTTTGGCTAAAAGTACAACTGGATGGTTAAAAATTAATCTGTTTTGGTTGAAATATCAACTATTATGTTTAATTGAGAATTCATTATTTTTGGTTACATTCTGTTTTTCATTTAAAATTACGATACTTGAAAATGCAAGTGTCTTTTAAAAATTCGTCTTCTTGGCTTGAAAACTTATTCATTTAGTCGAAAATGCAACTGCTTTTGGTTTTTCTTTAATCTTTTTTGTTTAAGAATTCGACCATTTGGTTGAAAATTCATCTTTGTATGTTGAAAATTGAACTATTTTGTTGTAAGTGCAACTATTTTTGGTTACAGTTTAATCTCTTTTGTTCAAGAATTCGACCATTTGATTGAAAATTCATCTTTGTGGTTTGAACATTCAACTTTTTTGTTGAAAATTTGTCCCTTTCGCTTGAAAGTTCAACTTTTTGATAGTAAATGCAACTGTTTGGTTGATAAGTAATTTTTGTTGTTGAAAGTTAAACTATTTTGATAAAAAATTAATTATTTTGTTGAAAAGTAATCTTTTTTGGAATATTCAACTATTTTGTTGCAAATACGTATTTTTGGATAGAAAAAAGGGGGTGGCATGTTCGTAACGTGAACTCGCCCTTGGTGGTTAAAACTTTGTGTGATATGTGACGAAGAAGGGGAAGGGTGAAGAAATTTTTCAAAATAGCGTGAGGTAGGTTTTGAATGGCCCCTTATTGGGTTAAAAGATGTTTGATTAAAAAAATGGTTGTAACCATTTCAGTAATAGACAATTCAATTTAAAAATTGGGAACATTGTTAAAATACAATTTTTTGTAAGTTTTGAATTTTTTCATTATAAATGTTTTTCATTTGAAATTACATTATCAGTAATATTATTTTGATTCCTAAAATCATAGAAAAACTATTTTTTCAGAGATCTGATTTTTGGCACGACAACTACGTATTAAGTCCGCTGTACTGTACACGGGTTTTACTCTGAGTTCCCATGTGTAGTACAACAATATTGTATGTGAAGACTGGTACCAATATTTTGACAGATATTGTGTAAACAATTGAAACTGATTTTAAGATCTTGTGAAATCAACAAAAACTTATAAAATCAGAAATGCGTTAATACAATATTTTATTATCTACAGTTTACAGCTGTTAAAACTATAGGAGACAATTATCTTGAAACAGTATATCATTGCATAATATGCGTTTTTATATTAAAGTTTCGCACCCATATTTGAATAGAATCTTATATACCTGAATCCTGAGTAATATTCACTGTAAAGTGAGTATTTTGGAACCAGACAATCGAACGCATTCTAGCAAACTGCTATTCCGCAAACCACACAAACACCCCATTTCCAAACATTCCGCAAAACCGCTTCAGCGAAGACATCCTGTCTTCATACGAACGATCGTTTCTATTGGAAAATGAATCGATTCCTTCATTTTCAATTCTGGAAATACGGAAAAACGACATTCGATTTGATCCCCCATCGATCGTTGCCGTTCTTCCCTTTGCACCAGTGCCAACTGGCAAACTGCCTAACTCTCCATATAGTCCATTTATTCATATATAGGCAGCATACAATGTGATCGTGTGTGTGTATTCTATCAGCAAGTAAAAATTACAATTAGGATGGTCGAATAAAAAAGGTTTTACATATTTTTTATTTTCTCAGGCAAGCAAACCAAATGTGGATTAGGTTTTAGTAACCATTAGTTGAAAATGATATCTCAATCTGAAATGATTATTTTTTGTTTTTTCTTCACAAAAGTTATAAAGCATGTTAAAATCTAAAAATAACTATGAAGTTGAGGGTGATAAAGGATAATTTTCAAATGTTAGAATAAAAACATTTTATCTACCATATCGCTGTTGATTCAGGTGCCTATACTAATAACGGTTTTTTGTATTTTTGAAAACCTTGAAGCAGAAATTTCATTCCCACGATAAGAATGTTATATTTTCTTTTTCAGAGTTGAAAAAAAACTGTTTTGATATCACCAAATTTATTTTAATGGCAGAAATCGTTTCGAGAAGTTTTTTAATTGTGTCTTCTAGATTTCGCTGGCCTAGAATTAAAGTATTGTAAGAAATTTGGGTTTAAAGTGTCAACCAGGGTTATGAGTAAAGTTGTTAATAATATGGGATATCGCAGGTACACTGGAACCTGGAATTAGAAACCTCGGATTTACGATATTCCTAGAACTGATGGACCCTCAGTTTCGTGGTGAGAGAGGAGCCGCGAGGTCGAAAGAGGCTTCGTTCAGCCATGCGTGACCACCAGAAGCGTAGCGACAGAGGGGGCAGTGTGCGGGTACTCATGCGCGTCTGGTGCGTAATATTATGTATTCCACTTGGAAATCGTTCACACGGTCCTGATTATTTACGTTTGGATTCTCTGGACTTAAGATCAAGGCCAGCGCAGACCATCCCCGGAACCTTTCTTCATTGCAGGTTCTAGTGTATGTTGATTACTGGTCTGAATAACTGGAGAGACTCCTAGTTTAATATCTTTGTTGTCATTTGGCTCTACATCGACAGCTATTCTCAAGCGACATATAATTTAAGATCTGAGAAAAAATTTACGCAAGGACTACGACTACGCTGGAACACAAACGCGATATTCCATATCATTAACAGCATCAGAATGTGCTATCCCAATTTTTTGCGAATTTGAGCGAGGAAAAAATATTCTTCGTTTAAGAGGATTCTTCTTATTTTGATGCAATTTTTCCTCTACAATATGGTATGAAAAGTATTTCTCTTAATTTGAGAGGATTGTTTTCTCTTGAAGAGGATTATTCTCAAATTAAGAGGATCATCTTAAAGGAAGAGGAAAAATCCTCTCAATTGGAGAGGATCATCTTATCTGTTTTAAATGCAATCCTCTCATTTGGAGAGTATTTCATCTTCTTCTAAATATGATTGAAGCCCGAAAAAATTTGCTAGATTCGTATACACTATGTTATTTTATTGTTGATTTATCACGCGAAAATTTGCGATAATGTATTCAAATACGCCGTAACCTAATTTTCGATTACGCAGCGACTTTCACGATGACGAAACGTTTTCTTTTTAATCACGGACTCTAATTTTTCTAATAAAACCGCCAAATCACCAACCGGTTCTATAATTTTGGTTAATAGAAGCGGCATTTTTGCCATTATTTTTGATTTTTCAATACTTAATACATTGTTCTCTCAAAACAAAGAACAACAAATATAAATGAGAAATGTATGCAAGTTTTGTTGTACGAGAATAGAGGAATGAACATTATAACAATTAAGAAATCATACAATTTGTACACCACGTGCATAAAGAAATGTACAATTTAAAAATTTATTTAGTTTCGAACGGCTGCACATACATGCTGAGGTCCGAATTTTTTAACAGCCAAACCAGCTCTTCATCCATTGTTTAAATGTTATAATTCACTGCATCCTTAAAAATCCACCGGTTCACTCCAAAATAACTGACACTAATCAAGTTAGGTTATTACGCTTGATTGACTCCGCATTCGCAAGTTCTGATCTGAGAGTAATTCCTCTACAAATGAGAGGATTATACTTGATCCTAGAGGAAAATGCAAAAGTCTTCCTTTTATCATCTCTCCTCTCAAAAAAAGAGGGAAATCCTCTAATTTCTGGAGGAATATTTTCGTTTTGAGAGGAAAATGTGAGAGGATTGAAGAAGAGGAATTTTCCTCTCAAATTAAGAATATTTTTTTCTCGGTGAGTTAATTACACTTTAATGCTTCTTTGACTTCCCTCTTGTTATAGAATATGCAAAAGTGGTACATTTTTTGTTTCATGGGGTTAAAAAAGCCCATGATGTAATATGATTCTTCATAAGATACATAAAAATGACGATTTTCTTCTGGCTTTCCTGTGATGTTATCAAAAATGGAGATAGAATACTCTTATTCTAGGCCCACGAGTTTTAAAATTTTAATCGTCATTAATACTAATTATTCATTGAAGTACTTTCAAATCTCTCTCAAATTTTTATCAGAATAAGAAACCTCATTAAGGATGTCTTTGGATTAGGGCGGGGTGAAAATAATAAAATTAATCGAATTGTTTCAGCTGAGGGGAAACAATGTGTGGGTTGGCGTCCGAAAAAAGTGAAAGATTTTTTTAATCTGTTAATATCTTCCATTTTTTTTTGAAAATTAAAGAAAATCAATATGAATTATCCGTTTACAAAGAACGAAATCTAAGGAACATATAGTACACATTACCATATATCTCTAAAAAAATGTTAAAATTGGGGTTTTTGAGAAAATCCATTTTCAAAAATTGAAGAAAAACTGTTGCCTGAAAAAAATGTATAGTTTAAACAGCAAAATACTAAAAAATCAAATCAGCAAAACTAAAATATACTTGAAAGAAGTCATTCTTGTTTTAAAACAGCCACCTGTTTCCTTGACTGGAATTTTGCGGTTAGTAAAAAAACGGAGATCTAAGTTTTTTGAAAGTATTAAAATTTAAAAACCTGTTCTTCTATTAATTACAGTTATTTTTATATCAACTAGTCCATTTTAATTTTTATAATTTAAGCGTACACTGTGAAATCAATTATAAATTTAAACCCGCTATCGAAATTATTCCTATTTAATTAGCGCTATATTCAGGCTTTCAACATTTTGAATCGAGCTGTATAATATCTTCACTTAAAAGATTAAGAAATGTGATTTAATAATAATAGTCCAAATAAATTGTTCTGCATATCCATTTTAAAGATTTTGCCAATGTCATTGGTCCATTTTCAGTGATATTTGTGGCCAGATCAAGGCTGAATATCGTTGACTCATTTATAAATATTTTTCCGTGTGCAATTTTTATTTTGTTCTTCATTTTTTGTGGATCAATTGAAAGAACATTTTGACAAAAAATTCGGTAATTTTTTTTCGATTCTCCGGTAATATTCGAATGATTGTAAAAAGTAAAATAAATATTTGTTGTTCAATGAGTAAAATAAGTGTCCCTTCATTTGTACTATATAAGAATAATATATCAAATTACTAAATCATGTTTACGCTCTTAGCTGGAACTTTCTGCATGATTTAAAATGGAATTTGTCAAATGATAAATTCTACAACTTCACATTTCGACGTATACAAATAAGAAAGTTTTATCTTGGAGTAACCAAATGAAAATGTGCTTGAGGGCGCTGGTGTTCCCAATACAATTTATATGGGATTTTCAGGCTTCAGGAGTTCGCCACTCAAGTTAGCACCTTTTCATTTTGTCTCCACGAGTTCACACATTTTCATTTGGTTTTCCCGAAATGGAACCTTTTCAATTGGGCCCGTCGATTCAAAAACTTGATGATAAAAATGTATAATGAAGGATGATTCAGAGTGATTTATATTTATTTACAATTACTACATATATTTTTAAATTTGCAGGCTTCCGATTCCATGGCTCCTCTATGGCATAATCTACGGGAAGCCTGTGGAGGTGAACTCAGTGGGAATGGTCTGCAGTATAGCAATCCTATTCTGTATGCTTCTATTCGTAATCATGAGCATCGCCTGCTTCAAGTGGCAAATGAACAAAGGTCTCGGCTTCACCATGTTCCTCCTCTACTTCGTCTTCGTCGCCGTCTCACTCATGTTCGAGTACGAGGTAGTCAGATGTCCTGCCTAGGAGGATTCCAGTGACATCCTGGCACAAGACCTAGTTTGCTCTCCTTACTTAAACTACGTTCTTCAAACAGTGTACATATGTATAAACCTTGAAATACCTGAGCGAAATAATACTCGTCTTTAAGAAGCGGCTCTATTATATCTAGACGCAGACAGTGCAGTGAGAGTATGAGAGAATTTAAGCAATAGTCCTAGTGTGTGTGTGTGTGTGTGTGTGTGTGTGTGAGAGAGAAACAGTAATTAAAAGATAGAAGCACTAATTCGCAATCTGAAGAAAACTAGAGAGCAAAAACTTTCAAGGCTCTCCCTCTAAACAAAAACAGAATACACTTTTACAAATTAAATTTGATATCTCTTTAATGAGAAAGGGTGAAACCCTCTCTTCTAGAATCAGATTTTACGACTCGATACATTCTAAATGAAATTCTAACTTGTTGATTTTATATTCCACAATTCCTTCAATTCTAATATTACATTAATTAATCTTGAATCACAATTGGGAATTTCTGTAGGCTAGGTTTGAAAATTGCTGACTGCTACATATCCATGATATGGACTTTTCTTAGGGAAGTGTTAAAGTTTTGCTACTGTAAAATATAGTTAGTTGATGTTATACATTCTATTTTGTCGTTTCCATTACAAGTCAGCAGTAATAAACAATTCAAAGTCTACCGAGATTTTCAATAGACTGTTTAATTAAACATTTCGATATATCAGTTTATATATAATCTTTAGCAGTTTTCTTCTTGATGCGAAGTGGCTGCAGTCATCGCTACTTTCCATGCAGCTTCGGCCTTTAACTCTTAATAACTTTTACGTCTGAGTTTGTAAAGATTTGGATAACTTCCGGCAATCGGAATTACGTACTGTTATCTGTATCTCGCTCCTATTGTAGGTACATCAGAAAAGTAAAAAAAATAACGCATGCAACTGCCAGTTGTCAGAAAGCTCGTCCCTAGTGTTTGCGATCGAATTCGGATTCGTATCTTTCCTTGAAATTATCATTAGAACCGGATACGCGATACATAAAGAAGGAAGGACAAATTTGAGAATTCGTTTCACGAAAAGCCTCGTGTATCCCTTTTGAACGTGTTTCGTTTCCAAGATCAGAAATTATTACTAGAGGATGATTCTCAGAAGTGTGACAAGACTATATATATGATTTTTTTTATCAAAAGCTTGATGCTGCCTGATTGTTCCATGTTTAAGAATAGATGAATCGAGAGAAATCGAAAATTGGAAGCGATGATTCTTCATTTGTGAAATATAAAAGACATATTGTGCAAAAATATAAAAAGAAAAAAAATAACCCAAAAGCAAGAAAATGGGGAAAACTCAGGGAACATATTATTTAGAAAAGAAAGTTGATTTAAATAGATTTAGAACATATATGCATGTTGTATTTAAAGATTATTATATTTAAAAGTATATAACTTCGTAGTTTTGAATTTGTGTGCTTCTGGAATACTAGATCTTTTCGATTTGTATGATTTAAACATGTATGGATTTTTATTAATTGGACTAAATTTAGGACTTTCAACTTTTCGAATAATTTTTATATTGTTTTCATTTTTAATTGACTATTAATTTTAATCTCTGTCAAACTTGAGGGCTCCGAAGTATTAATATTTTAAATTTAAAATTCTATATATATATATATACAATGTGAAAACTTTTTTATTTGGATTGCTTCAAGTTCAAAGTTTGAAATTAGAGCCTATGCACTTTTTGAACGATTTAATTTTCGAGGATATAATAAATTAAATATGGATATTTTAGATCAATTCGAAATCCAAAAGTGTAATCATATTAATGCATTCAATTTAGGATCACTTTCAATTTTATTCTATGAAAAAATTGAAAATATTAAGTTTAAAAAAGCCTAAAAAATTAAGGACTTTGAAAGTGAAATACTTTCAATTTCGTATCCAGTAACACTTCGACGATTTTCATGATGGATTCCCTAAAGTCTGTTTCCTTATAATTAGGCATTACATTAAAGATCGCTTTAAATTTTGAGAATATTTTAAAATTGTAATATTTCATAGGCATGTTTTTTAAATTTAATTCTTTTGAAGTTAAAGCGCTTGCAAATCTAAAAGCTTTCACTGTAAATTTCTCGGAAAATTTAAATCATTTTATTTCTTATCTTATAAATCAATAAAGTATTCATTTTGCATATTCCTAAATATAAGCACTCTAGAATTTGTAAGATTATGAATCGGACGCTTTCAATTTTCAATCCTCACACATTTGAACCACTTCAGATTCTAAAACTCTGGCATTTGAAAGATCTACAATTTTTGTGCTTTTCATTTTTTACTTTTTCAATTCTGTCACTTTCAAATTTGAAAAACATGATACTTGAAAGATTAAAAATTGAAATTGTTCACAATTTCAGATTCCATAAATCAATTAAGGTGATTCTCAAGATAAAAATCATTAAAAATTATATATTTTTAGTTTCCAATTCTCATGATTATGTTTTTATTTTCTTTAAATTTCAGATGCTTTATAAAAATCCTACTTGAAAATGAGCGTTATCGGAATTATTTTTTATAACACATGCAATGATTTTAGGCCTTTTTAATGCTAATGAAGCGAGGTTCAAGTTCTAATTTTCACTCTCTAGGGAGTAAAAAATGACGTATGCCGTAAATAATGAAGATTATAAGCTTACCATTACTTAAAAAAAATTTCCTAAATTCATATTAAAACAAAAAAAAAGTTGTGAAAATTTCTCCATATAAGCAGAAATCATGCCTGTATTATAAAAAAGTTTTAAAATCAGGCATTTTTCATAAAAAATATTGTATGCACCAAGGTGGTGGGGATTTTTTACGGCTCGTGTATTTTTGTAGTACTCATCTCCGGCTCGTGCGCGCTAGCCTACGAACTCATACTGAAATCATGCACTCATCGAAAAAGTCCCGCTTCTCCCCCTTGGTGCATGATATACTTTTATTCACCCCTGACTTCACTTTTCAGTCCCAAAGAAGTAAAGACTTTTTACTCCTCAGGGACTAAAAAGTGACGTCAGAGGTGAATAAAATATCGTATGCGCCAAGGGGGAGAGGCACTTTTTCGACTTGTGTACGTTTTTAGTACTCGCCTACGACTTGTACTGAAAACATGCACTCGTCGAAAAAGCCCCTTCCATCTCCCTAGATGCATAATATACTATTTTTTAGATCGGATACTAAAAACTCGTTTTCTTACCAATATTATGAAAAAAATTGATTATGGTAACTTGAAAACCTTTATTTATTAAATTTGAAATATGTTAATCATTAAAAAGATAAGTGTGAAATTAATTTGGATAACTGCATAGGTAAGCAAGAAAGTGCGTGGATAAATATAAAAACTTATATTTTCATTTAGTAAATTTATGCAAGCTCTTGAAACATTTAGATGAGTCTACATATAATTTAATTTAAATAATTAGGAACTATTTTTCGTTTAATCTACTTTATTTATGTCCAACCAAAGTACGAAACCTGATTAAAAAGTAATTCTTGTTTCTTACATAGTAATGAAATAGTTTAATAACAAATTGTTAAAGATACTTTTTGATGAACCAATAAAAATGGAGAATTTATGAAAGGGACCTTGGATAATAAGATTACTTTCAAGTACCTACTTCAGAAATAACTTCCAAGGGCTAAAGTTTCTTCTTTGCGTGTAGCAAAGCGTCAGGCAGAATCAGAGAGAAATCGATTGAGCATCGTTCAACGATAAAAGTCACTTTCGTGTATAAGAATCGCGAGGTCGTGAAGCCCCATTGGGATTTGAAAACGTTGTTCAAACCTCAGGTTGGATAGAGACTGTAGAAGTAAATGTTACATAAACTGGAATCGCTGGCTCGATCAGGTACTTAGTGAGAGTGAGTTTACGCAATTTTATATAGATTTGAAAAAGGAGGAGCTGGTGCAGGAGGTAGTGAAGGTGGAAAGTTGAGTTCAGTAGGACGTCCAAGGGCAGGTGCGTGCGTCGAGATTCGCGAAAAATATGCATTACATACCTACTAGATAGACACATGCGTACATACACATACATAGTTATATACCTACATAAATACATATACATATACAAACTAACTCTTTAATCTAAAATCCTAACTATAATTATCATCTACTCTGAGCAGTCACTTTCTCAGCGCGATTCCCTCAATCCTTTCGATGTCACGCTATGACACTTGGACTTTGATAAAAGCCGTTACTGTTAGATAATGTTAAGTTACCATAATTGTTGTTACATGTACACAGTGAGAAAGAGGCGAGATTTTTATGCTGGTAGAGAGAAAGAAAGAGTGAGAGAGAAATGCGTACTGTATAAAATGTTTAAAAGCATGTTTTAAATATTATTACAAAGATTATTATACGACATAGTTATAACGTGATATCGACTATATTAGGCGAAGAGTGAAGACAAATGTTATTATATATATACATACATACATGAAGAAAATATATATATTATACATATTATTCATATATGAAGTATATATGAATACGAGTTCGAGTTCTTCATATTATGTACTCGGTAGTCAAACGCCTAACAGCGGCCTAGCTTTTTAATAAACACCGCAGAAGCAAAAAATCAACTTACATAGCAGAAAGACCATAAAATACAGTGAAATAATTATAATATACATTATATCAAGGCAAAGGGAAATCACGTTTAGCGGCGCTAGTACTGAGGTTACGTAGTTTATTGGAAACGAAATTTAATGAAACTATTTGAAACATTATGTACATCGTCCCATTTTTGTATATCTGCGACTCGGATTAAGAGATAGTTTATTATATAAATCTCTGGATTATTCTATAAATAATACCCAATTGAATTTTTTAAAGGCCTTTTCTTTAGGATATGTTTTTGAAGATTTTTTTAGAACTATCGTTTCTTAAGATATCTGTGTCTGCCCTTTCGGAACCAACGACAACTCTCATACTTTAGTGATTCATAATATGGAACTTTATCAACAAAAGTCTCTCAGAGTGTATTGTTTCCTGTATGAAAATCTCATATAGGTAATTTGTGATAATTACGCATTCGTAATTAATACCTGTAATATAGTACTAAATTCTTTAATCGAAATAGATTTATTTTTATTGCTGAGGATATTGTAATTATTCAAATTGACTTGCAAGATGGAAGACTTTTGGGAATATGTTCTGGACTTTAGGCGGTGCAACTTTTTTACAATATAAATGGAAAAATTTAGCAAAGTGTTAAATCACGATTGCAATAAAATGTTAACAATAATTTAACAACAAACACTTTAAAACTTCAGCTTTATTTTCTGTGATTCGTCGATGTTTGTATAGCAAATGGAATTGTCCTCTTGTCTTTTATTTATCCGTTCAGAGGATTTATATCAACGAACCGAACCTTTTTTCAGAAAGTACTTAGTCTCCACTTGTATACAACGTCGAAATAGAAAAACGAAACTTTGCTACAGCGACTTTAAAGTCGTTTTTGCACAACGCCTTTCTAGAAACTTTGATCCTAAAATTTTTCGAACCTTATCACAGCAGACAAAGCCTGCCTTCAGAAAGAGAAAAACAAGGGAAGAAGCGAGTAGTACAAGAAATGATTTTTTTCTAGAACAAGATGCGAATAGGGAGAGTCGTTAGGGATAAAATAAAAGAAAACGTTACTACTACGTGACAGATGTGGTGTCGAATCTCGGTGTTTGCTAGCCGTCGGATCTAAAAGAACGCAAATGGATTACCGGAATAGAGAGTAGAACGTAAGATATAAACGGTAGTGAAAGATGCACAATACGTTCTTCCCGAAGTATCGATCACAATTAACATGTTTAAATCGGGACTCGAACTAAATAAATAGAATGGAGAAACCAAATCTCGGGCTTCAAATTCTCGAGTTGGCATTTATACTTGATATTCGGAAGATTGTAACAAAGCAAAAACTAGAGATTTATCTAAAATCAGGCCAGAATTTCATAAAATCCGTTAGTAATTAAATGCGATAGTTTTCGATTTACATAATTAGTTTCCTCTTTTGAACAAGTCTTTCATAAAGTTGTGGATATTTAAATAACAAAGAGTGAAAAATAATTATTGATTTTATGTAGATTCTTCATTTTCCACGAGAAATTTTCACAAAATAACTAACCGATTCTATGATTTAAAGTAATTCACCTTGCCTAGTTTGATATAGATTTTGCCTATATTTACTTTTATAATAAAGATCTTGATTACCAATTAGGTTCGAGTGTTGGACGTTTTAAATCGGTCTCAAGAAGTCGAAGAATAAATGAAACGAAAATTTGAAACGCGGGTACAGTCTCCGAGTAATTTGTACTTTATATTTTAGATAAGTATTACAAGAAAGCGAGAGAGAACTTGTGGCGTTTCAATTGTCGAATTTTGAAATAATTAGGTATAAAAATATACGTCTACATTGTTAGGTTGTTAAAGTAATATAATATAATTAGTGGCCCGAAAAGTGTTTTATATATTTCAAAGATTTAACAAAGTAAATATATATAAATAAATAAATATACATATATGATTTTGTTAGTTTACGGTGCGGCGTAGATGAACGAAATTTGTTACCAGTGTTTCCACGCGACAAGACCTTAGATTGTCACTTTTATAGATGTTTAACCACATCTTGCGTTATCGTGCGACTTAAGATACATTGAAAGGAAAAACTTTATTGATGGAGGTTACTATGTTGTTGAAATAATCAATACGATCACGGGTGTTATAAATTATAAATTATAAACTATAAATGATACATAACAAATATGACACAAAGATTTCACATTAGCTATTGGTTTTCCTAACGATCTAGTCTATTTATAAAAGGGAAGACATAAAATATGAAGTCGTGAGAAAATCGTTCTTGGATATTTCATGCTAGTCTTCCGTTCTGTCGAGCTACGTATTTGAAAAATCGTTTTCCTTCCACGCTAGAGACTCATTTTGACATTTAGAATATAAAAGTCAAATAAATGGTCTTGCCGACAGAGCGGATATATACCGAGTCCAAAAAGTTATCCGGCAACGACGACGAGGCGCAAACGCACATATCAGGTAGAGAAGAAACGTTTGAAAATATATAAGATTATCAATGGTATTATTAGAAATTTAATTAATAAATTTAAGTAGATAGATGTTAAACGATTATATATGATTATAATTATAGTCGTCGTCGTCGTCGTCGTCATCACTTCAGAATCATTATCAGCACTCTGTGGTGTTCTGCGAGTAAATTGGTTCACTTTGATTCTTAAAAATATATTTGATAAAAATTGTTTCTTATGCAGGAGAATAGAATGTAAAATTCATTACAAAAATGGTAAATTACCCTTGCTAGGAAATAAACTCTTGGGCGTAAACTTGGAATCTTCCATGGCATGAGTGTCTGACCAAAAACGACTTGAACTACTTAACATCTTCAAAGACCAGAACTTAAGCATTAATCCTAGTATCTTCCAATATTAACTTACGTTTTCTAGAAACAATTTTCTTTTTCTCTCTTTATTTTAGCCCTCTGTTCTGCGTTTTTAATACTTTAGAAAGAAAATCGCAGACTTGTAACGATCACTCGCAGCAATCTCCTGTCTAAACTTAAATTTAGAAACGTACGACACGATGATCGACTGTATATAATGAAGTACGTGAGGAAACCGATTATATCAAAAAAATATGTACACATATGCGGTTACAAGTAGATGAAGAAATTGCGTTAGACAGACAGGGATTAAAAGTTAGGCGAATAATGTAAATATTAGTAAAACATTTTTATGACCTCTTGCATCTGGATGCTTATGTACGACGCATGCCATTTCTATTATCAACTGTAACCTACAACCTTCAGACAACGTCTAATCGAACTAAATAGAAGTTCAATTCCATGAGGCTGTACCACCTATAATAATCAAACGCTCTCTCAAATTCCCTACAAATATCTGCGATTTCTTGATTTTATTAAGTGACAAAATAAATTCCAGAAAAACCCTATACAAAATATCAACATAAATTACAGCAATTCTGAACTAAATCGAGAACATGCCGAGGTTTTTAAAAGTAGAATACCCAAATAAATAAATAAGACGCACAATTAGGAGTGTCATTATGTCGACACAACAATGAAAATCACGGAAGTGATCTTTTTTAGCGAATCTCTCACTCTACAGTGCGAGGGGGTTTTTCAATTGTAGCTCCTGTGAGAAATCTTCTCGATTTAGCTTTGGATACAATGATTATATATTTCAAAGTTTTCCTTACTCTTCGATAATTAACTATAATAATAATATTGAATACTATATTATTCATTACATAATAAAGTTAGATAAATAACAAAAATAAATGGAGAATATCATAATAAATAAAATGATCAATTGTGTAATGCTTTATATATGGCATTTATTTCTGAAATGTCCCAAAATTTTAAGTCTTTTTTTTTTGATCGCCTTATAATATTTGGAATTTGTTTCCCTATTCGATAGTACAAAAAGCCATAACTTTCTGCTTTACAGATGCGAATTGAATATTGTATTAGTTACTTCAGAAGGGGGTTTCACGCCCTTTCATTAAATAATCTTAATTTTTTATTCTCACATTTTTATAAACAAATGACAAAGTGAAATGTTTATATAAACTTTTTTGCAATTCGCGTACTTTTGATTTTTATTTGGAAATTTCAAAAGAAACTGTTTTCATGGAGATTTACTCAATTTTGTCAGCCTGTAAATGTTTATCAAAATGAAATCTACTTTACTTTACCATAGCTGCTTGTAATAAGCTTTTGTTATTATATGGAATGGACTACAAATTTTTCGGTATTAAAAACTGGTATTTATATTATGAGGCCTGGAAATAATTTATAAATGCTTAAACAAACTCAATTAAAAAATACAATATTTGTCTATTTTTCGACATGCAAACTTCGTTCATTAGAGAATAAATACATTCACCAATTTCTAGCATTAAATCTTTGCTAGCAAACTTAGAGATCGAAAGATAAGTCTTAAATTCTTTATCATGTTCTTGGTAAAATTAACGTTTGTTGACCATTATCCACGGAGAAAATTGATTGAGGAAAGATTCCGCAAACTTTGCGTAAATCTGGAACGAAGGGGAATTCGTGGAAACTTTAGCATTATTTTGTTATAGTTTAGAACTATTTTGCGTCGTTATTGAATATGAGATTTTAAAGTTTTATATACCTTTGAAAAAATACCCAAAGTCGAATAAAACGAACGGTTGCTTGCGGGAAATTGGAAAGGGAAACAGAGCGTGAAAGGGGTAACTGGTTTGAAGTCAAATAATCGAAAGAGGAAAAATAGTTATCGGTGCTCGTGGCTAAGGGCCCAGCGTTCGATTCCTGGTACCGACGAAAAATATTTTTTTTTCCATCAATAGAAGTCGTTTCACTCAATTACTGCATTTAAAACTTTACCCAAATATCTGTATGTCTCAGCTTTACGATGGCGGAATCTTTCCACAATCATTTCTCTCCGTGTCGGAATGTCAAAAAAAAAGTTTAAATTGGTTATTTATGGTCGGTTATGATGAAAGAAAGAAGAAGAAAGAAAGTAACAAGATTATGTAATGTATCAACATGTAGCGAAATAGTGAATTTTTTAATTACGTTTGTTTACTAATTTATCAATTTATTATTCATTCTTTCATCAGGTCATTAATACTTGTATTCATAGATCCAACTCAGATCTCATTCTGTCTACAAATTACTAAAATTAAGCTGAAATTAAGTGATGAAATGCTCTAATCCCCACGAAATATTTGTTATCACTTATTTTTTTATTTTATAAATTCGGGGTTGAACTACTATCGAATAGGACAAATTTTTATTTAATTTGTAAGCAACCAAAGGACATGACTTGAAAAGTTACGGCACTTAAAAAACAATGCCCCAAAATGTAATTTGTAAAAAAAAGTGAAAATGTTATTAAGAGGGAAGAGTTTGATATTGTCGGTGGTATACGTTTTAATTTAACCTTGTTCAGGACACAATAAGAAATCTTGTTTCAAATCCGTTATCAAAGCGCGAATTACGCTTATAAAAATACCCCAAGGTACTAAAATCGCTCTTTGTCAAGCGTTACAGTAGCTAGTGGGACTACTCTAGACTTGCCGCGTTCTCTGGTAAGAAATTTTAACCGATTCCATGCCACTTTGTAAATTACTGTAACTGATACACTATATCGCTTTCATCTTATTCTCAAACAATCTCTACTTAATGCTCTTGTACTAATATTACGTCCTAAGTAGCAATCAATACTACAAAATATACTCTTTACCCAAGAAGAAAATTGCAATAAAAATTGAGTTTTCAAATCAGTCTTTCTTATCTTTTAATAATGCATAATAATTGCTATTAAGTTAGATAATTTAAGAGCTGCTGAAAATCTGAGATGAACGATCTTTTATGATTTTAAAAATGGAGACTTGTGAATGACTCGTTCTTTAGAGATCGCCCATGATAGTTCAAATTGGGATTGCTACTTGGGGCCACCAGTTACGTAAATCGATATTCGAAGTTACACAGGCGTAAATGCAAGATAAAATGCCGAGAAACCGTGTTCGAAGCTTATATCGCGAATCAAATTTTAAAGAAAAATCTCTCCACATTCGTTAAATCCATTATTTATTTCATTTGGATGTGAGCTGTGTGATAATTTAGAAACCAAATAAACCATGCGTCTCTCGGTTTTTGTCTTGTTATGCACAGTATTCTTACGACGATTACCACTGATTACTGCTGGGCGGTTCTTCTAGCCCAGAGCTTCGGGTGAACCTTAAATTCCTGCATATCTAAAATACTCTTATATACTGCATTATAGCATTGGTAAATAACATTTAGTGATTATCCATTGGTCGATGAAATTAGGGCGACAGGACTCATATTCCAACAAAAAAATGTTCAAAGTCATGTTTTATATTAGCGAACGTGCAATTGTACAATGTACATCAAACCCTGGTGACAAATCCACCATCACCTCGAAAATAGTTCTTGATTGGTGATTCGTCAATCAAGATGCGCTGATCTTATATTATTGTAACACTTCTCAGCTATCTGAAAAAAAATATTGTTCATTCTGACTCTTACTCAAAAAAACCTCAAATATTTCAATGGTGTCAAAGGTTTTCTTAAATGGAAGAGCGTTAACGATACATAGTGCGAAGTTTATTCCTAGGAGGCGTGGATAAATCTTCGTTCTACTGCATCCTTGAGAATCTTTATTCTGATTGTTGTTAAAGGACTCATGATTATTATAGTATGCTATATAAATTATAAATATGTACAGTCTTCTTTGCCCAATCGAGCACTTCGAGATAGTGGCTGTTTTTATAAAGTAGTATTGCCTCGTAGATGCGCTATTTAATTTAACGTTTCACTGGCATACACGCATACACATTTCCACCGTAAACTTAAGATTGTCACGTTACTCGTCGCATCAACGTTGAATCAAGTGTAATTAATTGAATGTTGTACAAAGTAAGACGCCTCGCGCTTTCCTTGATCTGAAATCGCGAAGTGTCTGCGTTTTATATGCCGCGTTATTATATCAATACAGATTTAATTATTTTCCAGAGGTGAAGTTGAGACTACAGAAGCATCATAATCGTAATCAGTAACTTTATTATAGATAGTAATTATAGACGTGATAGGATCCATTGAGTCACTCGCAGAGAAATGGGATAAATACCTTTTTCATACAAATTCAACTTTTTTGTTCATGCAATTGTTTATTGAATTAATTCAGTAGAGAAATAACGAAAGTTGAATTTTCATAAAATATAAATAGCCAATTTTTGTACTTTTCTTGGGATTCTTTTTTTTTATCTCCTTTCTCTAGAGGAATTCAACTCGTTTTTCAATACTGGAAGGGAAATTATTTACAGCTCAGTAGTGAGTCCTTTTTAGGTAGGAAATGGAAGTGATGAAGGAAAGAAGAAAGAAGAATTATTTCATTTTACAAATTTTATTTGGGTTTTATTTTTAATTCTTGTTGAACGAGATTCCACGGTGAAGCGGACGAAAAAAGTAATATGAGCGTCGCGCGATGGATATATAAGTTATTTAAAAACATCTGTACGCATTGTTCCATACTAAGTACGGTTATAGAGCTATCGAATAATAATTTATCATTTAGAGATAAAATTAATAGAATGAATACATATATATATATATATAATTATAAAGGAGCACGAACGAAGAAGGCCTGCATCGACCATGATCCCTCCCCGTCCAGTTTTCCCCGTCACACCCAACAACCACCGCCCATCCAACACAGAAAAACATTGTAATCTACTGTAGATTGTTGTAGATAAACTATACGGTGTAACCGTACATTGTTACTTTTTGTCGACAATATAAAATACACAGATATATAAGTATTTATCTCGAGTTGCGACTTATTCCTTAACCATGCTTCGACCCAAACTTTCATTCGATTAGGGGAATTTTTCCTGTTGTTTTTAGAAAATGTTTAAGAAAATAAACTACATTAATTTTCAAAGTATGGGTAATATTTATTTGACTAATTTAATAATGTCTATATATGTACCTTTACACATGCCCATACGGTTTATATGGTTTTCCGACAAATTTTGAAATTTTTTCTCTGCAAATTTTCTGTCGACATTTTTACGGGAACCAATTTTCACGCTTCTATTGATGCCTATGCGGTTTACATGGTTTTCCAACAATTTTCGTAATTTTTTCTTCTGGAAATTTTCTGTCGACATTTTTACGGGAACCAATTATCTCGCTTTTATTTATTCCTATGTGGTGTATATGGTTTTCCAGACATTTTCGTAATTTTTTTTTTCTGAAAATTTTCTATCAACATTTTTACGTCAACGAATTGCATCGCTTTTATTGATGTCTCTGCGGTTTATATGGCTTTCCAAACATTTTTGAAATTTTTCCTTCTGAAAATTTTCTATCGGCATTTTTACGGGGACCAATTTTCTCTCTTTAAATTGATGCCTATACGGTTTATATAGTTTTTCAAAAAATGTCGTCATTCTTTCTTCTGCAAATTTTCCATTGATATTTTTACGGGAACCAATTTTCTAGCTTTTATTGATGCCTATGCGTTTTACATGGATTTCCAAAAATTTTCGTAATTTTTTGTTCTGAAAGTTTTCTATTGACATTTTCACGCCAACCAATTTTTTTACTTCTATTGAGGTCTATACAGTTTATATAGTTTTCCAACAAATTTTGAAATTTTTTCTCCTGAAAATGTTCTATCGGCATTTTTACGGGAACCAATTTTCTCGCTTTTATTGATACCCATGCGGTTTATATGGTTTACCAAAAATTTTCGTAATTTTTTCCTATGAAAATCTTCTATCGAAGTTTTTACAGGAACCAATTCTCTCGCTTTTGTTGATGCCTACACGTTTTATATGTTTTTCCAAAAATTTTTGAAATTCTTTTTCTGAAAATTTTATATCCACATTTTTACGCGAACCAATTTTCTCGCTTTCATTGATGCCTATACGGTTAGCATGATTTTCCAAAAATGTTTGAAAATTTTCCATCGGCATTTTTACGGGAACCAATTATCTCGCTTTCATTGATGCCTATACGGTTGGCATCATTTTCGAAATATTTTGGAAATTTTTAGTCAGAAATTGTTCTATCGATACCTATACCTATTGAAACCTATACGGTTTATATGGTTATCCACAAACTTTAAAAATTTTGTTTCTAAAAATTTTCTATCGACATTTTTGTGGGAACCAATTTTCTAGCTTGAATTGATGCCTATGCGGTGTATATGGTTTTTCAAAAATTGTCGTAATTTTTTCTATGAAAATTTTATATCGACTTTTTTACTGGAACAAATTTTTCGCTCTTATTGATGCCTGCCCTATATGGTTTACATGGATTCCCACAAATTAAATTTTGTCTTCAAAAATTTTCGGTCTAAATTTTTACGGGAACCAATTTTCTCCCTTTTATTGATGCCTATACGGTTTATATGGGTTTCCAATAAATTTCGTAAATCTTTTTTCTGCAAATTTGCTATCGACATTTTTACGGGGACCAATTTTCTCGTTTTTATTGATGCCTATGCTGTTTACATGGTTTCCAAAAATTTTTGAAATTTTTTCTCTTAAAATTTTCTATCGATATTTTCACGGGAACCAATATTTTTGCTTTTATTGATCCTTATGCGGTTTATATAGTTTTCCTGAAATTTTTGTAATTTTTTATCAGATTTTCCTATCGACATGCTTACGCCAACCAGTTTCCTCGCTTTTATTGATGCCTATGCGGTTTATATGCTTTCCCAACAATTTTCGTAATTCTTCTGCAAATTTTATATAGACATTTTGACAGGAACCAATTTTCTCGGTTTTATTTGTGCCTACGCGCTTTATATGGTTTTCTAAATATTTCGAAATTTTTTTTGTTGAAAATCTTCAATCCACGGGAAGGAATTTTCTCTCTTTTATATGCCTATACGGTTTATATGTTTTTCCAGAAAAATTTTTAATTTCTTTTCCAAAAATCTGCTATCGACATTTTTACGGGAATCAATTTTCTCGGTTCATTAAAAATGTCGATACTAAACATTCTGAGAAAAAATTTTCTGTGAAAAAGATTTTTGTCAAAAGCAACAATATCATAAAAAATTTGGATAGTAAATTTTCTGTGAAAAAATTTACGGAGGAAAAATTTGTTGTCAAAAATCACAAAAATATCATTAAAAATTTCTAGAGTAAATCTTCCGCGTGAACATTTTTTGAGGAAAAAATTGTTGTCAAAATGCGAAAAAATGCTATAGGCTTCATTAACAACAATATTATTAAAAATTTCGGTATCAAAATTTTCTGAGGAAAACATTTTTGCAATAATCACAAAAACGCCATGGGCTTCAATAACAACAGTAACATTAAAAATGTCTAGAGCAAATTTTCTGAAGTTATTTATTTTTCAAAATTCACAACACTATATAACAACTTTAACATTAAAAATAGGCATCTATAAAAGCGAGCAAATTGGTTCACGTAAAAATTACGATAGGAGATTTGCAGAAATGGCAATTTTCGAAAATTTGTGAATAGCATATAAACCGTATAGTCATCAATAAAAGCGAATAAATTGGATACAGTAAAAATGTCGATAGAAAATTTTCAATAAAAAAATTTAAAAATTTGTTGGAAAACCATATAAACCGTATAGGTATCAATAAAAATCAGAAAATTGATTCCTGTAAAAATTTCGATAGAAAATTTTCAGAAGAAAATTTCACAAATTTTTGGAAAACCATATAAACCGCATAAGCGTCAACACAAGTGAGAAAATTGGTTCCCGTAAAAATGTCGATATATAATTTTGAGAAAGAAAATTTACAAAATTTTTAGAAAACCTTATAAACCGTACAGGCGGCAATAAAAGCAAGAAAATTGGTTTCCGTCAAAATTTCGATAGAAAATTTTCATAAGAAAGTTTCAAAATTTTTGGAAAACCATATAAACCATATAGGTATCAATAGAAGCGAGAAAATTGGTTCTCGTAAACATGTCGATAGAAAATTTTCAGAAAAAGCATTTACATTTTTTTGGTAAATCTTATAAACCGTATAGGCATCAATAAAAGCGAAAAAAATGGTTCCCGTAAAAATGTTGATAGAAAATTTTCAGAGAATAAATTTCAAACATTTTTGGAGAACCATGGGTAATTGTCCATACAAATGTCACTTTTGCTTCCCCGTGAAATATCTTTGTGACTATTTATTGAATTGCTTCATAATTTAGTAAACTTGATCTTTTTAATAACACGTACCAAAAACATAAGACCATCACAGAGTTTTTACCCAAAAAATATACTAAACAAGCATTAAATACTTGAAAAAATACCTTTCCCTTGTTCTCCACTTACAAATTGCTAAGTTTGAGGAGGATTTTCGAAACCAAGGTTAATAAAATATAATTTTTCACTGGTACCCTTTGAAAGTATGTCTCAAAAACTATTAGTCTTTCATATAGATTTTTATTTTGTTGCACTTAAAGATAAAAGAATTTTAAGTTGTAATGTTTCCTCCTAATTTTTCCCCGAAACGTGTAATAACAATATGATGAGTCTTTGACGATTTTTTTTGTTATTTAAACGAGTATTGACGTAACTCTTTGATAAATATGTCTAAGTATCACATCTGTGTATGAATCAATGGTAACATTTGAAAGATTTACCTTTAAACTAACATAAAACGTGTTAAACTTAAGCGTATATTTATTATGTGTCATTACACGCTCCAAGTAAATTGGACACTTTTCCGGAAAATATATCAATTATAATCTAAGAATTCTTTAAAGGAAGGAATAGTGCACAATTTTTTCAAAAGACCTCTTAATTTATTCTTCTAAACAAGTACAGTCAATGTTTTATTGTTGTTTGTCATTAAACGTCCTGTAATCGCACGTGACAGAAGTCAAAGTCAGGGCTGAAACACAAATAGGTTAACCATGTGCCCCATGATTGTTTGTTAAACAAAGCATCCTATTAATATTATTCTATTCTGAAATGATTGAAATTGTTAATGAATTGAATATCTAATGCATTTTGTCATGGAGAAGTTCGAAGGTAAAGATTAATAATAATTTGCGGCTTCGCTCCATGAGCTGTGATTCGGCTCTGAGCTGTCAGTTTCGATTACATGTATTTCAGTGTATTTGTGTGATGGAGTCTGCTTATTTTGTAAGATACGGCCATTTAAGTGTTGGTTAACTAAATAAAAAAAAATATAAAAAATTTGGCAAAGGAATATAGGGACGCGCGAAAAAAAATCCGTGCTTTAGAGACGTATTACACTGTTGAAAGCCTTATTAGACTGAAAGAACGTAATGACATATGTAAGTATACGTGAAAATATAATTTATGTTTTGGAAGCGCTTGAAACAATTTATTGATGTTTCTTAACTTGAATAAATTATAGTGTTTCTTAACAAAAATTTATTAATAATTATGAAATCCTTTCTTGAATCTTAGAGTACTAGGCAGTTCATTCATCCAGCTTACAACATTTTCATGCAGCGACCCAAAGTACGGAAGGATAACCATAAAAGCGTGAAAATTGGCTCCCGTAAAAATGACGATAGAAAATTTTCAGAAAAATAATTTCAAAAATTTTTGGAAAACCATATAAACCGTATAGGCACCACTAAAAGCGAGAAAATTGGTTCCCGTAAAAATTTCGATAGAAAATTTTCAATGAAAAAATGTCAAAATTTGTTGGAAAACCATATAAACCATACAGGCATCAATAAAAGCGAGAAAATTGGTTCCCGTAAAAATTTCGATAGAAAATTTCAGAGAAAAGATTTCAAAATTTGTTGGAAAACCATATAAACTATACAGGCATCAATAAAAGCCAGAAAATTGGTTCCCGTAAGAATGTTGATAGCAAATTTTCAGAAAAAACAAATTTCGAAAAGTTTCAGAAAGCATATAAACCGTATAGGCATCAATAAAAGCGAGAAAATTGGTTCCCGTAAAAATGTCGATAGAAAATTTTCAATGAAAAAATTTCAAAATTTTTTGGAAAAACATATAAACCGTACAGGCGTCAATAAAAGCAAGAAAATTGGTTTCTGTACAAATTTCGATAGAAAATTTCAGAGAAAAAGTTTCAAAATTTTTTGGAAAATCATATAAACCGTATAGGCATCAATAAGAGCGAGAAAATTGCTTCACGTAGAAATGTCAATAGGAAATTTTCAGCAAAATAATTTCAAAATTTTGTTGAAAACCATATAAACCGCATAGGAATCAATAAAAGCGAGAAAATTCGTTCGCGTCAAAACAATGATAAAAACTTATCAGAAGAAAATTTTAAAAATTGTTGGAAAACCATATAAACCGAACAGGCATCAATAAGAGCGAGAAAATTGGTTGCCGTAGAAATGTCGACAAAAAATTTTCAAAACAAAATTTTTTTGATTTTCAAAAAACCATATAAGCCATATAGGCACCACTAAAATCGAAAAAATTGGTTCCCGTAAAAATTTCGATAGAAAATTTTCAATGAAAAAATTTCAAAATTTTTTGGAAAAACATATAAACCGTACAGGCGTCAATAAAAGC
>JAABKJ010001562.1:0-30295 GCA_011634705.1 Andricus grossulariae
TGAATCGGAAGATACGAAATTTTGGTATTCAAATTGCTTTTGCATTACCAGAGAAAAGTTTTAACTGTTCAACGTTTGCTATGATATTTTAGATAAGTTAATGTTGCTCAGATTCTTCATTTGAGACATTTTTTGTCAGGTATGAAGCAGGAGTTTTTTTTCTTCTAAATCCGAAAAGAAAATATTTTTAATTTCAACATTTTTATTCAAATGAAAGGGAGAAAATGTTTTTTTTTTTTTGCTTTGCCAGAGAGATTTTTGTTTTCAATTCATTTCTAAATTGAAATTGGGTATCTTCATATGCTCAACATTTTAATTGAATTGAAGTGGAATACATTATGTGACTTTCACATGATTATTATACATCGTGCGTCGAATATGAATTCATGCCCGGAAGATCATGTGCAGATCAGATATTTAGCTTGAGACAGATCAAAGAAAAACATTTTCAGACTAAATAACAAAGTTTTCTGTGCATTTGTTAACCCAGGAGAAGCGCTTAACTGGCTTGATATTATGCAAGGCCTTGAGTAAGAATGCGTTATATTATATTGACTATTTATTATGTACATGCAAAAGTGTCCATGCATATAATGAATAGCGAAGTAGAATCGCTATCGCCTTATTTTCGTTGACAAAGGTTCAATGGAGAGAATATATTTACTATCAATCTCAAAGGTCTAAATAAATTTATACCCCCTTCCTCACTTTATAACGGAAGATGTTGAAACTGCTCAATGCCCCATGACACACTATTGTTATTCAGCATCTCTAGAATTGAAAGATGCATATTTACTTTACCCAATATTCGGAAAGCATATAAAATTTTTCAGATTTTCATTTAACGAAGTCCTTTATGAATTCACGTGTATGCCATTCGGACTCTGCATCGCTCCCTACACATTCACAAAAATATCGAAATTAGTTGTTCAAATCCTTCAAAAAAAGGTGTGGCGCTGCTCCTCTATCTTTACAATATTTCAATAGTAGCTGAATCAAAAAAAGAATGCGACGAAAAAGTCGCGAAAACAAGGGAACTATTGGTGTCACTAGGTTTTGTAATCAATTCAGAAAAAAGCGATATCACATCATTGAAAATTCGTACTTGCTCAGGTTTCATATTAAGTATTTAGGAATTTAGGATAAGAGAAATGGCACAATCAGTTGGCACACTAGTAGCTGCATATCAAGCAGTCAGATAGGGGTGGATATATACAAAGCATCTAGAGCGAGGAAAGATCCTTGATCTGCAAAAATCTGATATTAATTATAATGCAGAAATGACGCTCAAATATAAAGTGGACAAAGACATGCAATGGCGGATCAAGAGGGCATGATCTTGATCTACAAAATCGGCATATAAGCTTGTCATATTTACTGATGCATCTCTTACAAGCTGCTGCTGCTAATCGGAGACAGAAAAAGATCATGGCTGGTGGGATAAGGATGAGTTCAATTATCATATAAAATTTTTTGAGCTGACAGTAGTATACTATGGAATAAAATGCTTTTCTAAGGACTTATGTGAACAGAATAAGTGGGATTCAGTACGCTAAACTAACCCAAATCGCCAGGACAATATGGACATAGTGCGAGCAGCGGCAAATATGGAATCACGCTTCTTACATTTCTTTAAAAAAAATTAAAAGGCTCATGAGCAGTGAAGAATTCTGACCCAAGAAACTAAATAGAAAATAGCTGTCTGGCCATTCGATGAAATCATTGAGAAGTTCGGCGAATTTTAAATCGATTCATTTGCATCGAAATTCAATAAAAAACGCTTAAGATATTTTTGTTGGCACAGAGATCCAGACTTTTTTGCGGTAGACGCTTCCACGATAGACTGGTCCAACTATTTCTTCGATGCGATCCCTCCATTTTGCCTAATTTGACAAGTACTGAAAAAATTCAAATAAACTTGGCAGAATGTGTGGTGCTAGTGCCATTTTGCCCTACACAATCTTTGTATCCAATTTTTAAATCCCTCATAGTATCAAAGTCAGTTTCCTTTAAACCCAATAAAACATTGCTCTATTGTCCTTTCAGGAATGTACACCCGCTACCGAGGAAACTTTTCCTGGTTGCAACAAAAATACCCGGGAATCTTTCCGAGCCAGAGAAGTACCACCACAATAAACAAAGGCATTAAATCTGTCCATAAAATAAAGCACAATCAAGCATAGGACTTCGTTTTTCAACAGCCTAATATCAATGGCATTGCGTTCCTGCACAGATTTGCTGAAGCACAGGGTCATACAGCACTCTGAGTGGCTACTGATCAGCGATCCCCTATATAATGGGAAACGAGATGAAGGATAATATCCCATTATCTAGATTCTTTAAAGGAGTGGCGAACTTGAAACCACAAAATTCGAAATCCTCGACTACATAAGATCCTGATATAGTGCTCCAGCACTTATCAACCTTGCACCTTCATGATGTAATATCGCTAGACACCCTTACCAAGAAACTGATACACCTTCTAGAGCTTATAGCGGCACAGAGAGTACAAACACTCTCCAAGATTGAACTTGAAAATGTCGCTTCGTTAGAGATGCTGGTTCAAATAAAAATACCTGGAAAAATTAAAACTTCCGAACTAAACAGAATTCAACGGTTACTGAAAGTACCAGTTTTTAAAGATAACCCAAAGCTGTGCGACGCATTCGTGTTAAAAGCTTAAATCCAGAAGACAGCTAATCTACAAGGATCGCGCACGAAGCTCTTCATAAAAACTAAGAAGCCTTACCACGAAGCAATTGCTCAGTCAATCAGCCGCTGGATCAAGCAAACTCTTAAAGAAAGCGACATAGATACTAACAAATTCTCGGCTTACAGTACGAGGCACGCTTCCATTTCGGCAGCAGCTACAGGTGGAATGAACGTCGAAGTCATTCTCGAAGCAGCAGCATGAACCAAAAATTCTTCGGTGTTTACAAAATTCTAAAACAGACCATTCACTCAAGAAAACAACTTGGCATCAATCATCTTGAATGATGAACTTTTTTTTTCAAATCAGCTTAATAGCGTCATGAAACTGAATTATGGAGGTGCAAAGGGTAAGAAAGGCGCAAAAAATCCTCAAATTTGAAAGATTCAAAATAACTGTGATGGAATGTTCAGTAATAGCATTACAACATTAGTAATCTATTTGGCCGAGGCAGCTCACACGATTTAGATTGAAATTCACCTCAGGCAAGTTCGTTCAATTTTACAATTTTTGGCTTCTTCTTGTTATTAAATTTGTTTTGAGACTGAATAATACGACAAATAAATTAAATAATAATAAATAAAGTAATAAAATACATTCGAAATGAATAATGATTGTTATCAACAAATCTTCTCAGAAATACCCATGTTATGCATTTTTATGTTTAACGATGTTTTATCGCGTAAATTTCCTGCTCTTGCTCACCTTCTAGGACAGAAAGAGCAGAAGTGGACGACAAACACGTTCCAGTTGCGTCGGGATTGGTTGCTTCAAGGAACCATAATCGCAGCTACCGAAGCCTGAAACTTCTAACAAAAACATAATGGAAATATTCAATTTTGAATTCATAGCTAGTTTTGATTTGCTTTCAAAGAAGACTGTCTAGGGAAGTGAAAAAAGAATCAAGCCCTAAGGACCATAATACATTTGCTCTTTATTATTATTTATAGTTACAAGTTGCTTGTATCATTTTGATCCGACTTTTGCATTTAAAAAAATATTATATCATAGTTTTTTTTCAAATCGAATTATAAGTGTACATGAATGCGGTTTAAACGACTTTTTCTCTTCGTCTTATTTGAAAATATCTTAGGAGTGGGCGACCGGAACCTACTGGAATTTCATCGATTTCTTTTGGGGTCAATAGGGTAATACTATGGCTTCCCATGTTTATTTTTACCCGTCTTTTAAGTTGTTCATGACGGATGTATATTCCCGCAAGAACATAAGTAGTCTCCAATATTGCAAACACGTCACCATCGTATGTTGATATAACAATTTGTTCTTCTGTTGGTATAGGAGTACAGATATTATCATTCATTCTTAATTTCAGTCCTGCATCGGCAGGAAAAGTGTATCTTCGAAATTCGAATATCCGGCGCGGATTCTTGATGCAAATGAGCCGTATAAATTCCATTTGTTCAAGTTTATATCCAAATCTGTTAGAAGAAGGAAGCTTAGTAGGTGGAACTATGCATTTGGTAGGAATACCGCTAGCAGGATAAACCTGGGGCCTGGACCTCGCAGGAGAAGGACACCTGACAGAAGAACAAGGTTTTTCAGGAGGAATTTCGGCCGAAGAAAGTCTGGCAGGAGACCTGGACCTCGATCTGGCAGGAGGAGAAGAAGACCTGGCCGGAGAATGATTTAGGTCAATAGGTTCTCTATTAGGTGCAGACTCGAAACTTAATTCTGCAACAAGAATGAGAAAATAATATTTTTATTATTGCCGTCATGCAAAACATCACTCGGATTTCAGAAAGCTTGACCGGGTTTCAGAATAAGTGAGACGATTAACGCAATTGAAAAATTTAAATATACTGTAAGTTTGAACCTAAATCACAAACTATACTTTTTCAATTAAGGGTAACTGTAAATGTATTTGTGATGAAAATGGGTTTTACATGTTCCTAATTCAGGCACACAAATTTGTTATCAAATATTTTATTTTTCCTTGTATCTTTTTTTTCTAAATTTCATTCGTGTATTTTTAGTATCATTTTTCACGATTAACACGAAAACTACGCCTCTTATCAAAAAACTAATTGCAGCAAATTTATATATCTCTTGTGGGTAAAGAGCAATTTTCTGTTTTATTTTTTTATGTACCTTGCACAGAATTAGGAAAAAATAGAATTTTTCATTTTCAATAGCATTTTTCACGATTAAAACGAAGAATATGCGTCCTATCAGAAAATTATTATCATAATTTGTTCACCATTTTAAGATGGACAAGTTTGTTTCTTAATATTTTTTCATGTCTTGTATAGTTTTACTGGAAAACTGAATTTTTGATTTCTTGAAAGGCATTCTCGATGGATGGAAACAAAACCTTTTAACTCTCTGATAATAATAACATCTTCTCATTAGGATAAGAATGTAGAAAATTTCAAAAATCAATCGGGGCGACTAATAGTGAAGGCATCAGATGAGGGGAATTTTTTTAATGTTTCGAAAAAACTAAACTTTCTCGAAATTTTTAAAGCTTTTAATATATAATTCTCTTTAAATTTCTGGTAAAATTTCGAAACAATTTTTCATTCTGACAAATGCATTTTAAGAGGAAATTGATAAACATTGCAAAACATTTCAAATTATTTTCGAAAACATTAAAAATTTCAAAGCTCAATTTTTCAATTCTGCATGGGTACAAGCTAGATGTAAAACTTTCCTGGTGAATGGATTGCCAGGAAAATATGAAATGATGTTTGATATTCAAAAATTAGTTTAAAAAAAATATTTGAAAATATTTAAAAAATGTTCGAAAAGAAACTGCATTGATTTTGTTTTAAGATAAGCAAATGAGAGATAGTGCTACAATTTCAAGCCACAGAGTATTCAATAGAATTTCAAGAATATCACTCATATTTTAATAAAGAGAATTTTTCTTTTATTTTTAATCTGCTAAAAAATCACAAAGTATTTTAATTTGGCAAAATTCCTTATCAATCGGGACACTTATCGAATTCTATTTTAAAACACAAACATTGGGGGTTTTCCTAAATAAATCTACATCAAATTCGTAATCAGTTCTGACAAATTCAAATGGATTTTGTGGAAAAATAGCAATACTCATGATTATTCTTTAATTTAAATAAGGATAGAATTCGAATTACGTCGAATAAATGTTTACTTGTGAAATCCTAAAAAAAAATTTGTAAAAATACAGATATATTATTATATTATGATATTTACCAATAAAATTAAGGATAATCGCCAATGTTAGGACCAGTATCAAAAGAATCCTCATTCTTACGAACTGAGAACAAATGTATTACTTCAGTAATCAAGAATTCGGTGAATTCCAGTGCGTTATTACGGTGTATTATGTAGGCTACAGTTCTTATCTTAATAATTAGATAAGCCTTGAGTTTGTCCTTGTGATATATTTGCATTTCAGCAATCAGTTACAGGAAAAAACGACCGCTGTCGACATTATTTTAAAGCTGTAATGTGAGTTTTAAGAAGATATTTGAATATTAAGAAACAAATATTGTAATAAAATTTGTGATGAGGCATTTTACTTTAATGAGCAGTAATAGTTCAACCAGAAATTGTATTAGAAACTCTTAATTATCATTGATATCACTTGATGAAAAATATTATGAGAAAATTACAAAATATATTAAATAATTAATAATTTAAATTCTCTTATTGCTTGTAGCCTGACTTTGCAAAAGGAAGTTTTTTTTCGATTCAGCCGCTATGGGCACGAAAAGTTTCTTCTTGGTAGTCAAGTCGCAAAATAAGTATGTTGAGGGTCCCTATAAAAATAAAAACTAATTCGAAACAATTGAAACCTATGAATTTATTAATCTTCCAATCTTAAGAATTTAAGATATGAGGGCCTTTTAATTTATCAAGCATCATTTATGAATAATATCTATTTTGGTGATTCATAAGTCCGTTGATATAGTAATTTTTTATGTTTTTAGTACAAAAACTTTTTGAATCACTCTACATATTTCTCACGTGCTTATTAAGTTACGGTGCATGACATTTTTTTCTAAATTCGAGAAGGAAGTTTCTTTAAATTACAAAATTTTTCTGAATTTGAGTATGGACATGTTTGAAAAGAAGGCGGCAATCGACTTCGGCTAAATGAAAAAAATGCAACTTATTTAGCTTGAAATCAAAATAATTTTTCAATTCATCCGAACATTACACTAAAAATTATTTTGTGTAACTAGGAATACCCTAAGCACGAAAAACATTGTATTAGCAATTCCTAATGCACAAATACGATTCCAGTTTTATTTGTACAGTTTAATCACTTCGATAATAGTAACTTCAGGGGTCTATTTTTATTTTTCATGCAATTCATTTTATTTTTCTTGCTGACTAACATTAAAAGGTGCCTGGGAAATTGAAAAATCGACCTAAAAAATATTTAGTTTCCAATGATCATGGCAATTCTTTAAAATGTTTTAATTCCTGGCATGCAGATAATCTAAGGAATCCAGCGAATTTAACGAATTCAGAGAATTTGAGGAACGGAAGAATGCAGGAAATTTGGGGAATTTATGAAATTCCAGGAATTCAAAGTATTTAAGGTATTCGAGAATTTGAGGAGTTTAGAGAATTCAGAATATTCTATGAATTTGAAGAATTATAAGAATTGACGATAATCCATTACATTTAGGGATTTCAACGAATTTAGAATATTCCAAGAATTCAGGGGATTCAGAGAATTGTAGGAAATCAAGAATTTTTAGAAATTTATAGACTGCAGAGAATCCTTCAAATACTCAAGGAATTTAGGCCATATAAATGTATAAGGAAATGTAGAGATTTTTAGAAATTTAAGAGCCAATTTAAAATGCAATATTTTTTTTTCTTAAGGTCTTAGCCGATACATTTTTACAGTTTGACAAAAAAACGGCCACGTATTTCTTGGTTTTTTTATATGCAATTTTCTTGAGCTCCCGCAAGATGTTTAACGTTCTAGGTTCGCTAATATTTTTTTAAGCTCTAAAAGAAAAAACATGTGGTAATTTTTTTGTTTTAAGAAAAAATACTATAGGGTAAGACTTGAAAAATTTATTAAATTGGCTCAGATACGACACTTAAGTAATCTAAGTTTCATAAATTTATAGAGTCTTACCCCCGGAAATTTGTCGTCAAATGAAAAAAAATGTTTCGCATTTTTTATTTTCCGAAGAAAAGTATCTCAGATCCCTCTCAAGGCGATTAAAGATGAAAAATGTCTTTTCTCCGTTTTTTCTTTCGAACTACGGGCTCTAGTAAAAAAATAAATACCATAAAGATATTTCATTTTTCTGTAAGGATAATTTTTTAATTGCAGATTTTTTGTCTCAAACCCTTCTTTCGAACAGTACATCACATAAATGTCAGGAAGATGACATGTCCCACTTTTTTAGCTAAACTTCGTGTTCTAGAGAAAAAATGCATGTGAAAAAATCATATTAGTTTTTCATAATCAACATTGTTTGCTTATAAAACTTTAATTTGAAACCCGCTTTTTTGGCCACCAGACATTTTATGTGAGAGTGATATAAGCGCAAAATGTTATTTATGAAAAAGTAAATTTTTTTCTTTCAGATTCATTTTTTCTCTAGAACACACAGTTCAGCTATCAGAGTAGAAAATGTCATTTCATTGGCATTTGAGTGGTCTAGTGGCCAAAACAGGGGGTTTAGATTAAACTTTTACAATCCAAAAATGTTGTTTACGAAAAATTAATATGTTTTTTTCACATTCATTTTTTCTCTAGAACACTGCTAAAAATGTGGAAAATGTCATTTTATTGACATTTAAGTGATGTACTGTCCGAAAGAAGAATGTTAGGCGAAAGTATTATAAACAAAAAATGTCGCTTATAAAAAAGGAAAATGTTTTTTTCACGTTCATTCTTTCTCCGGAACACGCAGTTCAACTAGAAAAGTGGAAAATGCCATTTTACTGACATTTAAGTGGTATATTGGCAAAAAAATGTGTTTTATGCGAAAGTGTTAAAAGCACAAAATGTTGTTTATGAAAAAGTAAAATTTTTTTTACATATATTTTTTCTCTAGAACACGCAATTCATCTATAAAAGTAGAAAATGTGATTTTATTGGCATTTCAGTGGTCTAGTGTCCAAAAAAGTTGTTTAGATTAAAGTTTTATAAGCCAAAAATGTTGTTTATGAAAAATTAATGTTTTTTTACATTCGTTTTTTCTCTAGAACACGCAGTTCAGCCAGAAAAGTGGAAAATGTCATTTTATTGGCATTTAAGTGGTCTAGTGTCCAAAAAAGTTGTTTAGATTAAAGTTTTATCCGCCAAAAATGTTGTTTATGAAAAGTTAATATATTTCTTCCACATTCATTTTTTCTCTAGAACACGCAGTCCAGCTAAAAAAGTAGAAAATATCATTTTATTGACATTTAAGTGATTCACTGTTCAAAAGAAGGGTTTTATGCGAAAGTCTTATAAGCGAAAAATGTTGTATATGAAAAAGTAAATTTTTTTCTTTCAGATTCATTTTTTCTCTAGAACACACAGTTCAGCTAAAAAATTGGAAAACGTTATTTTATTGGCATTTGAGTGGTCTAGTGGCAAGAAAAAGGGGGTTAAGATTAACGTTTTATAAGCCAAAAATATTGTTTATGGAAAATTAATATGTTTGATTCACATACATTTTTTCTCTAGAACACGCAGTCCAGATAAAAAAGTGGAAAATATCATTTTATTTGCATTTAAGTGATGTACTGTTCAGAGGAGGGGTTTCAGGCGAAAGTGTTATAGACAATAAATGTCGTTCGTAAAAAAGTAAAATATTTTTTTCACGTTCATTTTTTCTCTGGAACATGCAGTTCAGCTAGAAAAGTGGGAAGTGTCATTTTATTGACATGTAAGTGGTCTACTGGCCCAAAAAAGGTCTTAGACAGAAGTGGTATGAACAAAAAATATTGTTTAGAAGAAAGTAAAAGGTTTTTTTCGCATTTATTTCTTCATTCGAACCTTCAGTCTAGATAAAAAAGTGAAAAATGCCATTTTCCTAAAATTAAAGTAATTTACTGTTCAGAAGAAGGGTTTAAGACAAAAAATTTCTGATTAAAAAATTTTACTTGCGAAAAAATCAAATATCTTCATTCTATTTATTTTTTTACCACAGCCCATAGCTTAAGACCATTTCATATGAAAAAAAAAAATTACGTTGCCAATTTTTCGTCGAACTGTACAAATTTATTGGCTAAGACTTCAAGAAAAAAAAATTGCATTTTAAATTGGCACCCTAACAAATATAGATTCCCGGAAGAACATAAGTAGTCTCCAATATCGCAAAGACGTTACCATCTGACGTTGAGATAGCAATTTGTTTGTGAGTTGGCATAGGCCTAAATATATTGATATACATTCCTAATTTCAATCGTGTACCGGCTGGAGAAGAGTGTCTTCGGCAATCGAACATCCGGCGCGTATTCTTGTTAGAGTTACGGGTCTGGACCTGACAGGGGAACAAGGTCTGCCAGGAGGAAATTCGGTAGGAGGATGCCTGGCAGAAGGAGACATGGACCTCGACCTCGGAGGAGAAGACCTGACCGGAAAATGATTCAGCTTAATAGGTTTTCTATGAGGTACAGACTCGAAGCTTATTTCTGCAACATTAAGGAAAGAATAACATTTTTATAAGGACCGTGATGCAAAACAGAATTTGGATTTCGGAAAATTGGTCTGAATTTCAGAATGAGTAAAAAAATTAACGTAATTTAAGAACCTAATTATTCTGAAAGTTCAAATCTAAATTGCACGGATGAGAAATATATAGCTTCTTTTAACTTTTTACAGATGAAAATGTCAGTATTTATACTAAACAATTTGTTCTGATTAAATAAGTGCAATTAACGATTTTAGAGAATGGGAATTATTTAAAATTAAGGGTAACTTGAAAGTTTACTAAAACATGGAAGTAAGTGATTAAGGAATTCATTTGTGATGGTTATGTATTTCACTATACTGTTTGCTGAAGGTCGTCTGTCAGGGAATGTTCGACTATAATAAGATACAGAATTTGAAAAATCCTTTAAACATATATGCAGTACCGGTGGAAATATTTTGAAATATGGGAAACGGACTATCCACCACGATTTATTTGATTTTGACTCCAGCATTTGAAAATATGTTCTCATTGCCTCAAGCCTCAATTCTTTGAACTTTCTGTAGGTCAATCTTGAAAGGTTTTGAGAGATAAACGAATTTTTCATTTCGAGAAATGAACATAAAAAGGAAATTAAAAGAAATGGCAAAAACTTTCAAATTATTTCCTGAAATTGAAAGAAATTTTAAAGCAAAATTTGGCAATTATGTATAATTGCAAACTTTTAAAACAAATCTATGTAAGTTTATGAGGTACTTCCAAGTTTTCAAAAGATTTATTATTGATTGGAAACTTTCACGGATTTTAAATAATTACAAACAATATTTTGTTTATTGAAATCTTTAAAGAGAATGGAAAATTTTTTTTAGGATTAAACGGAAGATATAAAATTACTTTCGATATACAAAAATTAGTTTAAAATGAATATTTAAAAAAAAATTTTAACATTGAGAAATATTCACAGAATGTTTGGAAAGCAACTGCCTTGAATTTTTCTCAAGATAAGCAAATACGAGATAAAGATACAGACAAACGTTAAATAAAAGATAAGACTGGAGATAATTTTCAAATAACAGGCCCTGAAAATATATGTAAAATTTCAAGCTACATTACTATGTAAATAAATTAGGTAGAATTTTAAGAATATTGTTGATATTCAAATAAGAGAAATTTTTCGGTTTTATTTTCAATCTACTGAAAAATTAATAAGTATTTCAATTCGGAAGAATTTCTTATCAATCGGGACACCTATCGAATTCTATTTTTATAACACGCACATTGTGCTTTCTCGGGAATGAATCTACATTAAATATGTAATCGGTTTGGACAAATTCAAATCAGGTTAAAAAAAAATAGCAATATAATACTAATACTAAGCAATACAAAATATGTATATATATATGTTATAATATGATATTGACCAATAAAGTCAAGTACGATCTCTAATGATAGGCCCAGTGTAAAAACTACCCTCATTCTTCGAACGGAGGAAAAACTGATTACTTTAGTAATATAACCCAACCAGAAACGGAATCAGAAACTCTTAGTTATTATTGTTATTACTTAATAACAAATATTTCAAGAAAATTGCAAAATATGTTAAACAATTAAAAATTTAAAGTTACTAATTTCTTGCAGCCTGATTTCGCAAAAACTATAATTGTTTCGAATTCACACGCTTTGTGCACGAGGAAATTCTTCTTGGCAGTCAAATTGTGAAAATAAGTATTTCAGGGCAGCCTATAGAAACAAAACAAAATTTTTTTATTCAAACTCATGTATTCATCAATCTTCAATTCTTGGAAATTAAAAAATTAGAAGCTCTCTAATTTATGGACCAACATTTGTCAAATATCATCTATTTTTATTGAGTTGGCTTTGTAATTTTAAATATTTTTCTGAATCGGAAGAGGTAACGTTTTGATTTTCATAATTTTTGTACGATTTGAACGAAGGTAATTTTGGTATTCAATTGGTTTCTGTATTGGAAGAGGGAATTTCCGTTTTCAATTTATTTCTGAATTTATCACACTGCACATTGGGATGGATTACGTGAGAAATCGACAAAATTAGACGAATGCGCTTATCCAAAAATCGGATGGTGATTCTTAAGTTTTTGGACTTGCAGATTTCAAATCTCAAATCAAAATTTTTAAAAAACAAAATGGAGTACCGGAAGTGACTATTTGCGTTACTAAAATGCATGCGGCTTTTGTGTAAATCGGTAAATTCACGGTTTTAAAGTAACTTATTTGAAATATCGACGCAAAATTAAGTGTGGAAGAAAATGGCGGACCGGTATTCACTATTTGCTTTATTACAATGCACTCGATTTTAGTAAAAAAAGGTAAATTAAAGGTTTTTTAGACACTTATTTGAAATCTCAATTAAAATTTTTTTTAAATAAAATAGGGGACCTGAAATGACTATGTCACTAAAATGCACCCCATTGTTGTGAAAATTGGACAAATTTACGGTTTTAAGGTGACTTTTTTCAAATCTCGAAACAAATTTTTTTTAAACTAAAATGGCGGATCGGAATTATTCCTCTACACTACTCACAAGCAACTTTTTCATTAGAAATTAACATTTGAACATTTTAAAAGTTGTTTATTCGAAGGTTTACATAAGAATTTAGAAAAATAGAAAAGGTTTGCTTAAAGCATAGGTAAAATTTGAGATAATTTCAGAAAATTTAGTTATGAGGCATTCGAGACGAATTTTTATTGTGTATACCATCAAGACAACAGTAGCTTTTATATAATTATAAACAACAATAAATTTTAATAAGAAACAATAGTAGCTTCTTTAATGGAATTCTGTTACAATTATGTATAATAATTATTATTAACAATTCATTTATTAATTTGATTTAATCTCCTGATTTTTTTCAAGTATCCTGACAAAAATCTTCTAATTCTTTCCAAAATTTTAAATACTCTTCAATGTCCAAGAGTCTGGGATCTCCTGGGATCATAACTTGATTTGGGTAAATATCGGTACTTACGGGTTTTCTGGGGTCGCTGAATCCGCATCTGAAGTCAAAATTTGAAAATTCAAAATGGCGGACAAAAATACAAAAAAGGCTTGATTTGGATAAATTTCGTTACTTGCGTATTTTTGGGGTCGCTGAATCCGAATCTGAAGTCAAAATTCGAAAATTAAATATGTCCAAATGATTTCGTTACCTTAACCAGATTATTCCCTAATGAATAATATATTCTGCTGAACACATTTATTTGGTTAAATCAACCAAATCCTTATAGTGTTAAGTGCCACTTTTTTCGAAATACGTGTTCTTTATGAAATTATTTTCTAAACTCAGGCCAACACTGAAAATAGTTAGTGAAAAGCGATTCGACCGATAACAAATTTTGTTTTCCATGATTACTTCAATATTTGTTCCTTATTTAATATTAACCTTTATACGCAGCTACTCAGGAAAATGTAACATTTCAATAAATGCATATTAAATTGTCTTCCTTTATAATTAAAAATGTGCGCATTTTGTCAAAAAAGGTTGAATGCAAGTTTTCAGATCTAAGTTAGGCATTTGCATTTCCAAACAAAGGAAGTGAATTTTTAACAAAAAAATTGAAGTTTCGAACAAAAAAGCATTTTCAAATAAAAAAGGCGAATTCTCTGGAAAAAGGTTGAATTTCAAACTTGAAAATATGAATTACCTACCAAACGGTTTAACTTTCTTCAAAACTAATAGAATTTTTGACCAAAGAAGATGAATTGTCAAGCAGTTATATTTTCAATCAAGAAATTAATTTACATCAATAAAAAAAAAAAGTTCCCAACAGAATAGTTAAATCTTCAATTGAATAGTCAAATTTTCAAACAGGAGATACGAATTAACTTACAAACAACGAATATTTGGATTTTATTTCTTCGGTTCCGTCACCATTTTTGAACAGAAAATTGATATTATCAAAAGAAATTATTAGACTTCAATGGTTTATACTTTTCAAACTACTTGATGTTTCACCAAAAATTGGTTGAATAAGAAATGATTATAGTTCGAACAAGATTTTTAATTGTTGAAAAGCTTCGGTGATTTTCATTAATTTTTTTGGACATCAGTTATTGAAAATAAAGATCATAAGATTTTCAGATTATCATTCAGAATCATTAATTTCACAACTTTTGGTTTTGTTGTTGTTTTATACTAAAAACCGTTACTGTAAATAAAAGATAATTGGTTTTCCACAAAAATAATTTTTTTTTCAACAGTTTAAGGTTATTCTCGCATTTTTCACCTGTAATAATACAGTATAGGGTACAGATATAAACGAAAAAATTACAATTTCCAAACAATTTTCAATTATGACAAAATTTTACGCAAGAAATCAATGATTTTAAACAAAACTCATTCGACTTGATAAACAAAAATAACGATTCAAAGAAATTTAGGATATGTTAGTATCTTTCATCGGGAATTAGTATTTATTAACTAAACTCCAACAATTTAATTGTCTATATATTCAACAAAAATATGATATAATAATTCTTCAGTTAAAATATAAATTTTCATAATATTTGTTAACAATATTGTTCTTGCCAGTCTCTCTGGTTTGGAAATTCATCCATTTAGTAGAAACTTAATGTTCTTTGGTCAAGGACTTATCTCCGTGGTTAGAAATTTAAATGTTTTGTTAAAAAAAAAAATTTGAGGAATAATTTTTTCAGCTGCTAATTGGATTATTTCATTTATGGTTTTTTTTTCGCTTTTTCTTGCTGAGAAATTTGTATTTACATTCAATATTACGACAAATCAATTTCATATCAAGGAATGAAGTAATAAAGTACATAAGAAATGATAACAACTGTTATTAACAAATTTTTTTTTACAAATGCCCATGTTATGCATTGCTGTGTAGCAAATGCTTTTTCTCTGTATTATTTTACATTTGATCATTGATCATAGAAAGTCTTATAAGACTATATTTAACAATTTTGCAATGAGTGAATCAACCTAAGCAATGTGAATTTGAAAACTACAACCCTAATGAACAATACAAATTACACAAATAATTGTTTATAATCAAGTTATTTGTTAAAAAATGATCAAATATAGTTGCCTATAGACAACTTGCCATCATAAATGATCAAATTTAAAATGTGAATGGGGAAAAATGTGTGCTATTAATTTCGGATGTATTTGATCACTTCAGTAATCAATGATTAATTGACCAGTAGCAATTTTTATAGTGAGAATAAATCAGTAAGTAAGCAGAAGCCAAACATTTCTTTTATATAATATTTGTCATAAGGAATACAAATATTTTGTTATTATAATTGCAAATCACTTTTTGAATGATGCTGTTCGATATTGGTGACAATTGAAAATGCAGCATTTGATTTATATAATCATATTAAATTCAATTTCATTTAAATTCTTTATCCTGAAAACCTGCAGATTATTTCAAACAGTAAATACCAGATTTATCCCACTCTGTGACGGTACCCACTAAAGGAAAACTAAAACCGGTGAATTATTACAACAATATGGTAATTTTTCCATTAAAAGATTTACGTAAGCATAAAAAAGCTAAGGTTTCCATTTTGTTTCAGATTATTTTCTTGCAAATTTATTTTGAACTTCAACTATGTTCGCTTTTATGATTAATTTCAAAGCTGAAAACAATAAAGAATTGCTTTCAATATTCGTATTGCTTAATATAAACCAATTATGGTTCATCTATGTGTCAGTATAATCCAAAGTTGATGTAAGAGGAGAAAATAATCCTTCATTGACATTTGCTTGATTTATATTTTTGAAACAAAAATTGATTTGCTTAATATTCATAACGAAGAAACAAAGTTTTAAATAAATGAACAACATATACCTATAAATACGAACATCATTTTTTCACAGCTACTTTTTTTAGTTTGTTTTGAAAAAGACTAGCTGGGGAAGTGCAGAAAGATTAAGGCTTTAAAAATCGTCACACATTTGATCTTTATCATTATTTCTGATTACATGTTACTTGTAACATTTCAAATCGACTTCGGATTGCAAACAATATTATATTACAGTTCTACTTTTTTGTTCAAATTACATTAGTGATATGGAGGATAACGATTTTTTTTTGCTCGTCTTTTAACGCGTGCTTGTAGGACATACATTCCCGCAAGAACATAAGTAGTCTCCAATATTGCAAAGATTTTACCATCGGATGTTGATATAACAATTTGTACTTCGGTTGTTATAGGTTTACAGATATTATGACTCATTCTTAATTTCAATCGTGTACCGGTAGGAAAAGTGTATCTTCGGAATTCGAATATCTGCCTCGGATTCTTGTTGGAAATAGGACGAATAAATTCCACATCTTCAAGTCTATATCCAAGTTTATTAAAAGAAGGGAGCATGTAAGGTGGTACAAATCTAATGGAAGGATCAGTGACAGGACCAACCACGGTCCTGGACTTCGCACGAGAACGTGGCCTGCCAGGAGAAACAGGTCTGCCAGGAGGAAATTCAGTAGGTGAATGCCTGGCAGAAGGAGACCTGGACCTCAATCTCGCAAGAGGAGAAGGAGACCTGACCGGAGAATGAATAAGGTCAATAGGTTCTCGATAAGGTAAAGACTCGAAGCTTACTGCTGCAACAAGAAAGACTAGTTACTGTAACTATTTACTTATTTTTAACTAGAGAGGTAAAAGTTAATTTTTAAAATAAGCTAGGTGTTGGTAACCAGTTAAATTTTGGTAGTAACAGTAACTATACGCATGGTTAATTTTCTTCCGTTACATTAGAAATTTAGTTACCGAGACTTTTTTGCGACAATTAATACTTTCTATTGCTTTTTGACGAGTTTTTTCATTTTCATTGCACCAACGGATGAAAAAGTTCATATTTATACAAGAAAAATGTTTCTGCCTAAACAACTGCAATAATTTATTGTAGAGAATGAGAATTTCAAGAAGGAAAACATTTTTAAACTGCTTAAACTATATTTTTCAAATCAAGGGTAACTTAGTGGAGTACGAAAACCTGTAACTAAGAGATCTAGAAATGTATTTGTGTTGAATGTATATATATATATTTTTTTTTTGTTGTTGACATGCTGCTGTTGTCTATTTGCACAATTTATTTGACTTTGACTTCAGCGTTTCAAAATATCCTCTCATTGTACAGTAGGATTAATTGAAATAAAGCGTTACCAAAAATTTAAAAAAAGTACCATGCAAAAATAGTGAAAATTTCAGCTGGCATGATAAATACAGTCGGGTCAATTAAAAACAGTCAGGGAGAATAGCGGTGGGGGCAACGGGCGAGCGACAGACTTCGAAGTCATTTTAAAATAATTCACACTACAACATTCAATTTAACTCTTGATTATTATCTATTTGGCAATTCTTCGTTTCGAATTTGGAAATTGATACAGGTGTGTGACTAACCATTTTCCGCACCTTTTTATTTAGAATTGCTAGAGAAAGGCGTCTATAATTTTCAAAGTTAACTGAATGGTGCTTTTATTAAATTTTTTCACGAATATAACACAAAAAATCTACCCGCTGTACAGGCACATTCTCATCGCGAGCTACGCGCGCGGCTCGCTTCGCTCGTAGGTTCGAGCATGCCTATGGCGCGGGATTGTTAATTTTGCGCTTGGCGCTCGATAATATATTTAACTCGCGCTTCGCGCTTGGTCTTTTTATTTCTTTCACATCTGCGCCCAGACCTTTCAAAATCAAAGTTCAAATCATCGACAAATGTAATTTAGTGATTGTGAATTCTCTTCTCTTAAAGCTCCTTTGGCTTCAACGAACACATTTTCATCGCGTATGTCGTGCTTTGCACTCGATTTTGTTCAAAATCTGAACTTCCTACATTATTTTTAATACTATTATATCAAATGTGTATAACGTTTATTTCTGTATCTCAAGCTGGTACTGCTCATTCAGCTTTTGCATAATACTGCACAAATTTTATTTTTAATGATTACTTCAATATTTGCTCCATATTTAGAACTAATTATTTTTCTCAGCTACCCTGAAAAATCTATGAAGCAAATTTGAAGATATAATTTAGGCGAAAAATTTTGTTGAATAAAAATTTATTGTAGCTTGTGTCGTTTTTTCAAAAAGTAAAATTTTAATTTTTGACACATTTTTATAACAAGATTTCATAACAAATTTGTAGATCTTTTTCGGTTGAACAACTTTTGTCTTCATTTTTTTTCGTCTCTTGTGACGTCTTTCCAAAAATTTAATTTTTTTATTTGTATTTTTATTTTTTACGATTGAAAAAGCATTACATGCCCTTTCTAAAAATTATAAATAACAAACTGGTACATCCACTTCGAGTAAACAAGTTTGCCTTTTTTTTCTTTTCTTGTGTCGTCTTCCCAAACATTTTATTTTTTTATTTTTAATGTTATTCTTTACGATTGAAAGAAAAACTGAGCATCCTACAAAAAATCGTCGATGAAAAATTTGAATCTGTTTTTGGAATGAACATCTTATATCCATTTATTTTTTCTCATAGCTTGTGTCGTTGGTCCAAAAATTACATTTTTTTATTTTTAATGTTTTTATTTACGAATAAAACAAAAACTCAGTAGATAATACTTCACAGGTTACTAAATGTAAAATTTTATCATCACATTTTCAGTTAGACTTATTAATTTTCAATCAAAAAAAAGGGAATTTTCAACGAATTAGTTAAATTTTAATCCAAACTGATAAATCTTTAATGGAAAAAAATTAATTCTCAATATACAGTGTCATTGTTATATTACAAAAAGTTGATATTTTTAGCAAAAACTATTTCACTTTTCAATAAAAAATTGTTGACTTGCGCCAAAAAATACAAATTTTTAACAAGAGGGCTAATTTTTCAACCAAGAAGGATTCTGCAATCAATAAAAAAATTCTTATCCAAAATGTTGATTTTTCCGGTCATGAAGACTAATGTTTGAAAGCAAAGTTGAATTTATAACAAAAAAAGAAATAAATTTCATACCTGAATAATTGAATTTATCATTAGAGTGAAAATGTTTGTAACAAAATAAGTGAATTTTCAACTTAAGAAGATCAATTTTCTCGCAAAAAATTAAGTAGCTACATTTTTCGTTCAAAAAATTATTTTCTACAAGAAAAAATATTTTTAAACAAATTTGTTTTATTTTCAGCAAGAGAAATCAGCTTTCAACCATAAAGATGAATTTTCTATAAGAAAAATACACATTTTCAACTAAAAACATACATTTTACAGAAAGGAATGGTATGATTTTCAGTTAGAGAAGTAAGTTTTTAGGCAAATAAAATAATTTTGCAATCAACCGAATGAATTTTCAACCGAAAAAATGTAATAGCTATAAAAAAAATTGACGAAAAATGAAATGTATTTAGCAGTTGAAAAAATTAATTTTCAAACTTTAATTCAAAAAATTGTTCTATGATTTAAAAACAATTTTCTACTAAAGAAATAGAAATGTTCACCAAAAAGATTTATTTTCTACCAAAAAGGAATAATTTTCAATAGAATGTATGAATTTTCCATCACAATTTTTCATTTGCAATGGAATTTTCAACCCATTAGTTGCATCTTCAAACAAAAAGTTTGATTTTCTATTTTAAAAAAATATACATTTTCAACTAAAAACCATGAATCCTTAAGAAAGCATAGAATAGTTTAACTTTTATTAGAGAAATAAGTTTTTAAGCAAATAAAATGAATTTTCAATAAAACAAATTAATTTTTTACCAAAAAGATTTAATTTGTATGAAAAAGAATCTTGATAAGAAATTGAGTTGAACTTTTAGTTTCAGAAATTAACTTTTAATTAGATAAAACTATTTTTTAACTAAAGAAGTTGAACAAAATATACGAATTTCAAATGAAAAGGTTAATTTTCTACCAAAAAAAGACAATATTTCAACAAAATAGATGAATTAATTATTAACAAAAGAAGATAAATTTTCAACAAAAAATAGATTAGTTAAATTTTCACATAGAGAAATAAGTTTTTAAGCAAATAAATTAAATTTTCCTAGAAGAATAAAAATTTTTAAGGGAACAAATGAATACTTTACCGTGAAGAATAAAGGTCCATCAAAAAATTTCAAAAGAAAATTCAGTTGACTTTGTAGTTAAAAAAAAATTTCAATAAAAAAACTAACTTTCCACCAAAAGAAAGAATCGTAAGAAGGTTAAAAAAAATTCATTCATATTGAATTCACTGGAATTTTCTTGCTAAAATAAGGAAACGTCTGTAAATCATGTACAACGTTCTCAAATAATATCAGATTTTCTGTAAAATCTATAAAAAAATGTTGGAAAATGTACCGAGTTCTTTTTCTAAAGAAAATTTAATTAGTGCGCGCACAGCACGCACAATGTTCTAGTATTTTTAAATAGTAGGCCATGAAAAAGTTTAAAATATTGAAAATAAAATAATGTAAAGTTTTAAGGTTAGAAAATTAAAAAAAAAAAATTATCCAATGTTTTTATTTACTTCCTACAAATTTATAATCCCGCTTATTAATAAAATGTTGCAATAACAAATTTTGATGAAACGGACACCAAATATGTTTTGCAAGGCCCTGCCGTGCTCGTATTTTCATTTGATAGCCTAACTTTTTTTCTCGATATTGCATCTGTTAGGTTAGCCGTGAGGTTTAGTTGTTAGCCATAGAAAGCGTTAAACATAGCTCAGGTAGTTCGAAACCCGTCACAGCCTTTTCGATTTTTAATATCGTTAAGGCCATATGACGAGTGGGTCACGTGACCAGCTTCCTACCTTACCGACATTTTTTTTATTTGTAAACTTATTTTCACACGAATAACCACATCGAGTTGAAACTTTGAGATAATAAATGAGAAGCACTAAGAAACGGGGCTCTGGTACTTAATTTTTATAATTATGAAAGAAGCAGCTGACAAATTATTTACAAATGAAACTTTTTTCATAATTATAAAAATTGAGGACCAGAGCCGCGTTTCTTAGCACTTCTTATTTATTATCCCAAATTTTCAACTCGATGTGGCTATTTGTGTGAAAATAAGTTTACAAATAAGAAAAGTGTCGGTAAGGTAGGAAGCCGGTCACTTGACCGACTCGTCACATGGCCTTAATGTCGTTAAAAGAGTACGACTATATCGTATGTAATGTATTGTGATTTAATGTTATTGTTTGAGGCCATGTGACGACTGGGTCACGTGACCGGCTTCCTACATTACCGACACTTTTTTTATTTGTAAACTTATTTTCACACGAATATCCACATCGAGTTGAAGATTTGAGATAATAAATAAGAAGCACTGAGAAACGTGGCTCTGCTCCTAGATGAAATGAAAAAAGTTTCTTTTGTAGATAATTTTGTTGATGTGGCTATTCGTGTGAAAATAAGTTTATAAATAAAAAAAGTGTCGGTAAGATAGGGATCCGGTCACGTGACCCACTCGTCACATGGCCTCAAGTTAAATTGTGTATATTTTTTTGTAGCAAGAATGTTTTTTTTTGCTGGCACACCAAATTTTACATGACTGGGATGTAGAGTTCACATATTTCGAGAAGTAGACTTTGTTTTCTTTGGTTAAAATTGTACCCAAATGTTAGATAATTTTTATTATCTAGTTCTATTATTTCTTACCGAATCGCGAATTCAATGATTATGCATTTATGATAATAATTCATATTTTCACATAAAATATTACCCTATTTCACTTTACGTGAGTGGAAGTGAAATTTTAGTAGAATGCCGTGATGTCCTCTGTTTACCGAACTAAGTTATGTAAAATTTAACACACAAATATTCTCCGTGCAGTAATCAGTTAGGACAAATTAAAATAGACTTTAGAGAAAATAGCAATAGTAATGATAATCCTCGGATTTAAATTAGGGTAGAATTCTGATTACGGCGAAAGAATTATTATAATAATTATTTGAGGAAAAGTCAAAAACATTTTAAAATACATATACATATATAACCATATTATACTATGATATTTACCAATAAAATTCAGGCTGATCGCCAATGATAGGACCAGTGTAGAAAGCATCCTCATTTTTTTTGACCGAGAAAAAACTGGTTACGTTGGTAAATAAGAATTTTTTGAATAATTATTATGGTATTTTTTTACAGTGTGCAGTTTATGCTATAGTTCATATCTAATGAATTTGATATCAAATTAAATTATTAAATTTTCATTGAATGTGGTTTCAAAATATTTTGTATTTAACAAAATAAAGTTTTTATATATTTATTTTGGATGTAATTACATCTGCAGAAAACTGAAATCTTGCGAAAACAACATGGAATTGAAACATTTGCTAAATTATGCCTATAATTAGTGTTTTACTTATATTTGATCTTTTATTGAGACTAAACAACAGTCTATTACTGGAAGGATGAGCGGTGTCCTGAGGACACCTTACGTCTTGAAAACGCTGTGACTCGGATTTGACTAAAAATTGCGGTCTCTCCGACCCTGACTTTTTCTGAAGCTGGCGAAAATGCACATTTCCGAAGTTTTACATCGATATCGACTTTTAAACCGGTGATATTGAACCAGTTACCTAGAAGGACTGGCGGTATCTTCAGGACATCAGGCTCTTTTCGAGCGCTCTTGAATTATATCTCTGAGAACGAATCCGATGCTGAGAGTTACCAAGACGTATGTGATTCTGAGGTTGACGAAGACCACGGTCCTCGAGCAGACGCAAGCTCCAAGAGCGAATCATCGGACGACTCGGGTAAGTCACAATACTCCTTCCGTTATCTTTGATAATCTCTGGATTTTTTTTAATTTGCCCCCTGTCTGCCCCACCACAGGTAGTAGCCATCAGGGCCCTGGTGTTCCTCGTGACAGAGGCATCACTCGTCAAGGCCGTCAGCACCCTCAGGCGAGGGGAATCCTCAGAAGAAGTCGAAAACGTAGCGGCCGTGCAGAATCTAAAAACATAGCAAACGTAACCTTGAACTTGAAAACTTCTTTGTTCACAGATCCTAGTCATCAGGTCTCTGCAGTTGCGAGTGACAGAGCTACTAAATGACGTAGAGGCCAGCGCCAATCCTCTCCCGTTGAAGACGCTACTGGTGATGAGGATGACAGCAGGATTGTGGACGACCTTGCTGCTCCACTTGCACAACCTACCACCGGCCAGCAAGGTGATGGTGAGACCTCGCCGACTGCTGTTGATGGGACGAAGTAGAAGGTAATACATGTATGAAAAGAACAGACTAGCCGTTTGCCGCAGCAAAATGTGTTGAAGCAGACCCCAGGACCAAGCACTTATGCAAAAAGAAACTATTCTTGAACATATCAAAGCATGTACTGAATAGAAGGCTTGTCATGTATTGCAAAGAGAATGGTTGAAATAAAACATTGGAGAAAACTGAACTTCACCCGCGAGAAATTATGGGAATGAAACGGTTTAGCATGAAGTCTCTTTGGTCGAAGTTGTGGGGTTTACCTATTTGTGGTCAGATAATGAGTCGTAAGAGGTTCCCAAATATCATGAGGTTCTTGAGATTCGACGACAATACTACACGGCGCCACCATCTTCAAACTGACGAATTCGCGCTAATCTCTGAAACATGAAACAGATTCATGGAGGACTGTAAATGCTGCTATGAGCCAGGTGCGAACATTACTGTTGATGAACAGCTGTTTCCTGGAAAGTGTAGGTGCTCTTTCACGCAGTATATAGTGAGTAAACCAGACAAATTTGGGCAAGAATTCTGGGTAGCAGCTGATAAAAAAGTTCCAAGATTGGTAAGGGACGTAACGTCACAAATGATGATGACTTTACTTCGGTAAAACTGACTAAGTACCTTAGGGACAAGAAAACAAGTCTTGTGGGGTCAATAAATAATGCAACAAAGAGACCAAGCCATGATAATATCACTCTAACTGTGTACCAGGAAAAACCGTCCAATCATGTGCTTGTCCTAAGCCCAATGCATCAGTCTATTAAATTCAAAGCCAATAAAAAAGGACCCTAGAAACTATGGACTTTTACCACCACATTAAATTTGGCGTGGGCATAGTAGATCAGATGGGTCGAAAGTGCACAGTTGGCACACCTTGAAGGCGGTGGCCAGTCCACACTTTCTACAATATGCTGGACTTTGCTGAAATAAATGCTTGGATTCTTTACAAAGAGTTGACTAAGAAAAAGATTTTAAGGAGACCATCCTTACAGCAACTTTTGATGAAGTTGTCTCGTCCATGCGCCGTAAATCGTTCCGCTTTAAACCATCACCGAGTGACTCCAGCGATAACTCCGTAGTTGATGATGATTCTTCAAGAAAATTCAGATATGTGCTTAAGAAAATCTGCAAAACAAATAAGGCTAAAGGCAAGTGTCGAAAGTGTAAGAGGTGAATGTATGCATCGTGTGTAGGAAAGGACATGTACAAGTGCAACCCTTGCACTGAGACTGCTTAGGATTGCAAAAATTTTGTGATTCGCATGCTGAATGCAAGCAAGTTCAATCATGCTCTCAAAAAACTGTATTATTTTTATTCACTTTACTGCAAGGTTGTACTGTTTGGAAGTTCCTAAGGTTTATTTGGTCAAAATCTGACACTAACAGAAATTCATTGCTTTGCATGTCTATTGTTCTTGACTCTTTAGTCACTTTTATAGATGACTCTACTTGCTAATTTCCGTACATACCTTGAAAAGAATGCATACACCTCACTATTCTCTTCTAACTTTGTTTTTTGTTCTCAAATACAAATAAATAACGCAAAAATGCACTTTTCGTTGATTATCTTCGTACATGCATCCTTTTTGACCATGACTGTAACCACGCTATCACTAGTCATGTGACCAGAACTCCACAAGGTCTACGAAAAGGTATCAATATCATGAGTGGAACCCCGAAATCCACATATTCCGTCACGAGTTGGTCAATAAAGGCCCCGGTGTCCTGAGGATATTGACCGTCCTTATAGAAGGGGTCCAGACCCCAGTCCTTCTAGTGTTAAAAACCAATCACAGGGATAGGTACAATATTTATAGAGCCTTATCATAAGTCTATTCATATTATTATATTTTATTCATAACATATCATATTTGTGTTCTATATCATCTAATTATATCACTTCTAAACTTAAGTTCGTAGAAATGAAATGCGGCAGGTTTCAGTTTAAACATTCAGGTTATCACAGGTGCAATTAAGTCTGTGAATCTGCTAATCAAAAAAATAGATTTTGAAGTAGCTGGTGAATAAAGTGATTAGGATTCTCTTCCATTCTCACGTGAAAAATTAAAAGGAATGGTCAAAGGTAATTATGGACAATCAATCATCTACCTAACAACTTTGAAAGCGGAAGCTAAAGAGAGCATGATATATAGTTCTTCTATGCTGATGTGTAGCTGATGTGCAAATGGAATTTAAGTTTTGGATCCTAGAGGATGGTAAGATCGTTTGCTAAGTAAACCCTCGTTATTTTCATACAGTCAAGTTGATATGTGAAGTAGATCGTAGTCATACACTTTGAAACTGACATTACTTGACATTTTTAAACATTCATATCCAACCTCATTCTTGTATACCATTGAAGAAACTTCAATAGACCGACTGTAGTCCTACTCAATCTCTTATAGAAGAGACCTCAATATAAACTTTGCTGTCATCTGCAAAAAGAATTTGGTTCAAATGCGTTGAGTTGTCTACATCATTAAAAAATAATGTGAACGATGTTGGTCCAATATTCGAACCTTGAGGTACACCCGACGAAGGAGTGAAAGCTTCCGAACTACAACCTGAGAATTGAACAAATTGTTTCATATTTATCAGAAAATTTTGCAGCAGTAATATCAGACCACCTGAAAGGTATGTCGATTGAAGACTGTGAAAAAAATGTGGTGGTCCAGTTTATGAAAGCATTTGGCTATGTCGAGATATACAACATCTACCTGATCCCTTGAATTTTATGCATTAACAATAAACTGCGTGAAAATTGTTAGGTTTGTGACCTTGGAGTGATCGGGTACAAAACTATGTTGACATCCTTCTAGATAAGGTATAATCGAGGATGAAATGTAGCCCACTGGACGTGATTCTAGAACTTCAGAGAAAATATTAATGATTGCAATAGGTATATAGTTTTTTGAATCTGATTTATTACCAAATTTTTTAACTAGGAAGATTTTAGCTCTTTTTGAATTTTAGGGCAGATCCGTTTATCAAAAACTGGATTGAAAATTAGACAAAGTGGATTTGCTAAGGAATCCCCATATGACCTGATAAGAAAACTGGGTATTAAATCAGTACCTGAAGTTAGTTTGTCTGGCAAAGAATGAATTGAAAGTCTTATATCAGAAAAGTCAAGTTAGAGTTTGAGGCTCATTTGAACTTTTAATAAAGATGTTGTGGTAGGAAGACTTGCCTACCTATCTGTAATATAAACACTCCTGAATTAGTCTGCAAAATTGTTGCAATCATCGTTGGCTGAACTAGCGTAATTTCTATATATGTAGTACATAATGCCTGGGAGTCTAGTTTCAGTTCTCATGCCACCTATGTATGACCAACATTTTTTAGGCTCTTTTTCTAGCGCTTCTTTACGATCAGAATTAATGTTAACGTAGTCTTTTATAATCAATCTCTTCACCCCCGATCTTATTGACGAAAAACTATCTAACAACAGTTCAGAATTTGCATTCTTGGTTTTTACTCTTGGTTTCTCATTATAATTAACTTTACCAATTAATTCTTTCGAATACGAGGCAGGGAATTCACTTATGTGTTCATGAGGAGTGAATTTAGGCAAGGTTAATACTTAGTGCTTAATGGTATGGATCCTCACTAGGTATAGAGTCAGTACAATTGACTTCACAGTGGTAAAGATGCGAAAAAATGAGATCAAGACAGCAACCGTCCTTATTAACAATATTATTAACTTATGTAGTTTCAGATTCACAATTATAGAGTTCAATAGAGATGATTTTATGTCGTATGATGAACCATTTTGGAACCATCAAAAATTTCTGTTGTTAAAATCAAGTAAGATTAGAATTGGAGCGCTGAAGTGTAAGAAGAAATCGTCTACTATTTGTAAAAGATCCAAAAATAAAATAATCTTGTTACGTGGTGTGCAAATATTTACAACTATAAAATAAGTACAAGTTGTATAAACTCTCACTGTCACAATATTTATTTGAGGTACGTCATTTGCAATATTATTCACACTGACATCATTTGATTTAAATTTTGAAATGTTAGGCCTTAGCCACGTTTCTGATAATACAATCACATCCTATAAATATAAATCAGACAGAGTTTTAACTTGCCTTAGCGTAGTATTTAATCCGCGGGTATTCTGATAATGTATACAGAATCTAGTATTCTGATTACCAAGCTTACTGAATACACTGGCGGAATCCTTGATCTTGGACGATGATACTACTTGGTTGATGGTGACACCTTGGCTTTCGTATGCATTTTCATTATTGACTGACCTTGAGACCAAATCTGCTAGATGCAAATCTGACACTCATTCCGCTTCCGTTCTTTCAGTAACTCCAATGGATCTTTCAGTTCTTGCTGCTCTAGGTTCTTCGTATCTGCTTGTATTTATAGACCTTGTCATTATTATTATTATTGGGCATAATTGAATCCGAAGAATCTATGCTATTGTCCAGTTGAGTTGGAGGATCAACGTAACCAAAGATTATTATATTTTTCTTTCTGCACTCTCTTTCTTTTAGTTGTTTTCTATAGCTTAAAATAATCTTGTTACCTGTATCTTGCGAGATTGTGAAAGATAATTCCCTCCTTTGCTGATCACAATTTTCTTGCAGTTCGTTGATTACTGTTTCCGCGGAATCATGTCTAGATGACAGCTTGGCTACATCTTGGATAGTGTTCTCCATTGTGGCGTTCAATTGATATATTTCCTTCGTCAGAACAGATTTAGCTTCAGTCAATTGAGTCGTGATATGATCTTTGATCTCCTCGGTAATATCATCTTTTATACTCTTGCTTAAAATACCATTACTATTTTGCAACATAACCGCGATGTCTTGTTTAGGTAATGGAGTTCGTGACAGTGACTTTTCCTGTGTTCAGAATCATTTTTTAAATACACCTGTAGGGAGATTTCTGCCTTAGTTCGTGCAATCAGGGTGGTAGAACACACCACATGTTTTACGTGATGTACCTTCAGTTGCAACCGTACGTCCGCATCCACGAAAAGACATTCACCTGTCATAATGTTGTTGTTATTGTTTGCCATGGTGGGCGATCTTCACCAAGCACTTGCGCACGCTCACTGATAAAGCAAGGCTAATATATACTTTTACACATACTCAAGTACATAACATACGCGTGCAGCATGTTCTCGAAATCGCCGCGCACAAGTTTAAGGAAAGAGCCGATTAAAAAGAAAAAAAAACAAATCCTCACAGCGAATTAAGATCGCCTCAACACCAAAAATTAGCCATCAATTTAGACTTCTGATAAAATTAGCAGAAAAAAAAGAATGCCTAGTCTTTAGAGATTCGAATTCAAACATGAATAACACTAAAAAAACTATGAAAGTTATACAAAATATTGTTTATTGTTAATATATTCGTTAAGAATCATTTTAAGAATCATTTCGCTATCATAAAAGATCAACTGTGAAATGGAACAGAAAACAAAATATTATTCAAATGAAAATGAATAAAATGGGTATTTGTTCATATATTTGTCAGTGACAGTTGCTATGAGTTTTGGATGTAAAAACATCACTTCAGTGATGAAAATTAAATTGATTAGTAGCAACCTTTATTGTGAAAAAAACTCGTCAGCAATCAAACGCTTAAAATATGTATGCTTTATTTGGAATTTGTCTTTAGGAATTATATTACTTCATTTTTATAGTTACAAATCATTCTTTAAACGATGCTTCTATGGCTTGGTGAGAAATAAAAATGTTGTGTTTGATTCAAATAGCCAAAAATAAATATGTCGTATATCAACATCAAATGTGTATAAAACATGATAAGCTCATTTATATTTATACTATTGAACTTTAAAGTATTGAAAATGAAAATTTTAAAACTTCACACTTATGAATTTATCAATTGTTTAATTTTGAATATTGTAGGAAAGGAAATTTTTGTAGTTTTAACGTTTTTTCTTCAGTTAGAACGCAGTAATTTTCAAATCTTTTTCAGAATTGTACTCGATAAACGGAACATTTTGATTTTTCGAATTTTTAAACCATTGCAAGGTAGACAATTTTAGAATTTAATTTGTTTCTGCATTGGTAGAAGGAATTTTTCATTCGTTTTTCATTCTTTCGATTTATAAATCGGAACAGTAAAGTTTATTACTCTTAACATTTTTATTAAATTAAAATGGATGGAATTGGTTCTTGTGTTCGAAAAGAGATGTGTCATCTTCAATTTATTTGTTCCAGGTATTAATTTAATGGTGTTCACTGAATTTTATAATAATATTTTAATAGTTTCCTGATTAATTTGCTCATAATAAATCAATAGCTCCATAGTATTCCAGGGATTCCTTTTCTTTTTATATTTTCGAGAATATCTAGAAGAAATTTACTTAAAGCTCTCAATATTTCCAACAGTTAACTTGAAGAAGAGACGTTAGTTTGAACTGACTTTTCACATATGGGTACCCTTCATCATAAAAATCAGTCGCGAACATGCTTTTGAAGAGGAAGGTCGCATAAAGGTGGTAGTTGAGTGTACAGTTCAAACAATAAATAACACAAACAATAAAATAGCCTCGAAATAGACTGAAACTTTGATTGTCGAAATGCATACATGCAGTAAAAGTAAAGGTCGAGTTTCAGGCGATGAATGGAGACTGAGTGTTTGGAATGCTAGAGGAGTGAATGATCTTAAGATAAGAGAACTAAGAGAAACTATGCACGTAAGGAAACTAGATATTTTATGTGTACCTGAGACGAAGAAAAACGGTCGCGAATGTAGAAACATAGAAAATGGGGTGTTGAAAGGCGGTTTTGAAATCTGGTCAGGAGTAGGTAGTGAATC
>JAABKJ010001563.1:0-30294 GCA_011634705.1 Andricus grossulariae
AAGGAATCATTTTATCGATATTTTAAAAAAATTCAAAGGGGAGTAATTCACGAAAAATTAAATCAAAATTTTTTTTTCACTTTTTTCCGGGCAAAATTTTTTATTTTTTCATTAATTGTATTATATTCTTGAAAAATATTATTTTAACTCTAACGTGTCCACATTTGATCAAAATCCAATCAGCGTTTCCAGCAATATTGATAATTAAAAAAAATGGAAATCCAAAATTTATCATGGCGTGACTTCCGTAATTTGAAAAATTTATGAAAATCCTTCAGGCCTGAAATTTCTTTTGTATAGCATTAGAATTTCACAAAGTTTTATTAAGATCGAACAACCACCTGCAGATTCTGATATTTCTGACGTGTACTCACCCAATTTCTAACGAAAAAACCCGTGACATAACCTTAAAATATCGAAACTTGTAAGCTTTCTTGCATACGTAATTATTTTTTCTAAAAAATACCAAATTTCGGTATAAAAAAAAACACAAAAATAACCTTTAACTGTCTAAAATTGTAAGTTTTCTTTTATATGTAGTGATTTTGTCCAAAAGATACCAATTTTCTACGAAAATAAACCCTAACATAACCTTTAAATGTTTACCCAGCTGAAAATTCCTCTGCAAGAACCTCGCAGCATCCTATAATGTTCCTATACAAGAATCTGTAGAGGTAATATTGACGGTTCCTGTGCGGGAATTTGGCGAAAGAAACTGTATATGATCCTGCAAAGGAACCTGCACTGACCAAGGAACCTTTGAATGACCCAGTACATATTCCTGTATAAGCTCCTTTGCGAAGTAAATTAAGGCGCGGGTTCCTGCACAGAAACACATATAGGGTCCTTCACAAAAAGCCATCGCGAGAACCCATGTCGCTTAAAGCTATAAAGTTGCCTTCCTTTTATTCCTTTGAAGATCGAACTCACTATCGAGAGAGCCAAACCAACAGCAAACCCTCGCGAATTAGTTCCTATGCAGGTTCCTGTTCAGGATCCTGAACAGGTTCCTGTACATGAACCCGCGTATTAATTCACTCTCTGAAGGAACCTGTACAGGACCATTCAAAGGTTAGATTGCATACAGGTGCCTTTCAGGATCATATACAGTTTCCTTCAGCAAATTCCTGCACAGGAACCGTCAAGATTACCTGTACAGGTTCGTGTGCAGGTTCATGTACAGAAATATGTGCAGGATCCTCCGAGGTTCCTGTACAGGAATTTTCAGCTGGGTAAATTTGTAAGTTTTTTCCAATATTTAATAACTTGTTCTTACAAGTGCAAGTTTCCTGTAAAATACGACTAGCATAACCTAATAATTCACAATTTTTATATTATGTTTGTCTCTTAATCTTTTAATAACAAGAAATAATCATTTACCACTGTGTAACCTAAAGTTTAATGCGAATATGTACATTCTGTTTGAAACTTGATTTTAGTTTCCTGTTTATTATTTACCGTGAAAGGAATGTCATGAAATTAATTATTATTTAATTTAATTTAAATTTAATTTAAAACCCGCAGATATTACTGACATTCGTCCCATTCTGATGTACGCGTGCCTGTCTTCTCAATTATAAAACAGGCGTACAAGCCATTGCTGTCTAAAAATAGCAGATTTTGGACAAATTATGCTTTGGAGAAACAATGCTTTGACGAAATCGATCCCTACTTGTTTTTCTGTGCAGATACGATTTTCGCCACGTTACTTGCAGTGATATAAGATCACAATCAATACTATTTCATTTCTATTGATAAAAAATATATAGTCTGTACTTCAATACTTCATATCGATGGGTACAAATAAGACTATACAATCATTTAGAGCATAGAAAGAATAGACGTAGAACACAAACTCTTGATAGAAAAGACGTGACTCACGAGTGAAATAGTCTAATGGACGTAGCAACAGATTTCTGAAAAAAAGACGTATCGCCAGTTTTTCATATTAAAAAGACGCGGTGATTGGTGTCTGTGGTCCCGTGTCGAAGACAGACGTACGTAAGTCGAAGTTTTAGAAATAAAAAGACGTACGAGCATTGAAACATTTTAAAAGGAGATTCTATTTTAAAGTAATATCAAGTGCAGAAAATTAACTGTTAATAATTATTAACTGACAATTAATATTAATATGTTACTCATAATTATAAGTTATAAGGTACATTAAATGTGAAATTTTTATCTCCGATACGGGTGGAATATTCTAGCTGTGAAGTTTAGGACGTTATAACTCGATTGCAATTAAGTTAAAGTATTTAAAAAGACACTTAAATAATAAAGTGTTACTGCCTTTATTATAAATAGATTATTTTGAAAGTTTTATTTCGTTAAAAAATTAAAATATTTACAGATTTTACTGGAATTCGCATTTAAAAATTGGCACATTGAAACTAAAATTGAAAAAACTTATCTGAACTAAACTACATTTTACTACATTTTCAATCGCTACAAGAAGAGGTTGAGAATCTTTTTACTCATGCTGAAGCATTCTTTTGCTTATGAAAAATATTATAGTTTAAATTATTCATAATACCAATAATAGAGTAAATGCACATTTTCAAAAACGTATATCTTTACTGTTTTCATAAAGAATTTTGTTATTTTAATTCAAACATTGTATATTATTAATATTATTATATGAAGAAAGAATATAAATAACCCCTGAATAAAAATAAACAGAAGAGTAATTATGATTAAAACTACAGGCAGGCATTTTAATATACTGATATAGTGATTAAAAATGTAGTAAAATGTAGTTTCATTTAGTTAAGTTTTTTCAAATTTGGTTTCAATGTGCCAATTTTTAAATGCGTATTTCAGTAAAATCTGTAAATATTTAAATTTTTTAAAGAATAAAAACTTTCAAAATAATTTATTTTTTAATAAAGGCAGTAAAACTTTATTATGTAAGTGTCTTTTTAAATACTTAAACTTAATTGCAATCAACTTATAACGTCCTAAACTTTAGAGCTAAAATACTTCACCTGTATCGGAGATAAAAAGTTCATATTTAAGGTACCTCATAACTTATAATTATGAGTAACATATTAATATTAATTGTCAGTTAATAATTATTAACAGTTAATTTTCTGCGCTTGATATTATTTAAAAATAGAATCTCCTTTTAAAATGTTTCAATGTTCGTACTTCTTTTTATTCCTAAATCTTCGACTTACGTCTTTCTTCGACACGGGACTACATACACCAATCGCCGCGTCTTTTTAATATGTAAAATAGTTGCTACGTCTTTCTAACGTTAAAAATTGGCGATACGTCCTTTTTATATAGAAATCTATTGCTACGCCTGTCTGACTATTTTACTCGTGAGTCACGTCTTTTCTTTGAAGGGTTTGTGTCCTACGTCTATTCTTTGTATGCTCCAAATGATGGTTGAGTCTTATTTGTACCCATCGATATGTACAAGAGCATTACACCCCATTGCAAGAATGTCGTTGTTTGGCAACGGACGCAAGTCCTTCACCGCCTACGTTTTACGATTCTTCGACTCATCGTGAAAATATACGTCACAGGATGTCGCAGGAATGTGAGGTTGGAATTTCGTTTTGCAGTAAATGTATGAAATTAGTACTCACCTCAATATCAAATCAAGTTGGTCCTTGGCCACACCTGTAATAAAATGATTAACTTCAGTTTTATACTCGTCAAATTATTTTCACAAAAAAGTTATGCATAATTGATAATGCCAATGCAGTAACAAAGTTTTTCTTTCTAAAATTCAATTCAAAAAAATTAAAAGCAGAGAACTTTTTCTCGATACTCAAAGAGAACTTGATCGATTAGTTTTAAAGGAAGTTGTTGGCATACCGGGATGACTACTTAATGGAGTTTATCTCCTCCATTTCAATTTTCCAAGTATTCGAGCAAACGAGTCTTAGAGAAAAATTTGGCAATTGAAGAAACCCATATTTGGTCACTAAATACATGATTGCTGTGTGCAAAAGTTCCGAGAAGTCGATCAATAATTATCGAACTATGTGAAAAGAGTGCCATCGATAGTGTGGAGCACGCGAATTATTGTTTTTGTTAAGGTGTGCCGAGGATCGTTTCTGCCGTGAATTCACACATTTCTTTGGCGCGACACTTTCATTACGTCACACTGCGTTCAGTGTACAAGCAGGAAACCATTGACCCCGATTGTCAAACAAAAACCACTGGGACACGTTATTTTCTACAAGTCCACTATAATTTTGAGGCGATGATCCTCTGATATGTTTTATAGCATGAAAAATATTAAATACCAATTACTTTCGTCAGAAAAAATATATTTTAATTAAATTCATATTTTCATTGAATAATCATTTCAGTCCGAAATACATATGGCAGTGCTTGACGCATGAGAAACTATTTGCAAGGATGGTCTTTCGAGAAGCGTTTTTCACTAGAAATCCCTCGAGACTGAACAGAGTTTTACCAGGAGATGATAAGCGCAAGTAGCTCGAAACTCTTTCTGCTAGCCAGCTCGGAGTGTGACTATCGACCAAGAGACGGTGAGACACCTGCTGCACGCATTTCCGGGTAATCTAGAAGGATTTCGCTTGGGAATTAAAATATCTTAGGTGTGAACTGTGAAGTGTTCGGGTTAAAATTGTCTGAAATACAGCGCAATGGTATTCGTGAATTGTGTACTGTCTAAAGAAGTCCTGACGTCGCATACTGAGAAGAAGTTGAGAATAATATGTTAGCAGCGAGGCATCTGTTTTGGAATTTGAGCATGCATGTGCATATCTGCACAAGTGCAGTACTCGGCTGAAAAGAATCCGACCAAGATTAACCTGTTGTTCAATAATTCAGAGAATTAATTTTCTATTTTATTCTACCATTACCTTTTCCAGTATATATTTGATTATTGACAATTATTAGGGGGTCTGCTACTAAAGGTTGCTATAAGGTGTTGTTAGAGGTTCTTGCTAACTGTTGCTAGGGATTATTATTTTATGTTTAAAAAAAAAGAATAATTTAAAGAAATGAATAAATAGTTTTTATCAGATATTGCTAGAGGTTGCCATTGAACGACATAAAGGTTCTTATTATGTCTCTTGTTAAGAGGCCTTGTTTTCCGTTACTGTATGTTGATTGACCATTGCTAAAGGATTTTCGCTCCTAGTAGAAGTTATTATTGACATTTCTAGGGCGACTGATTGTTGCTAGGGAATATTTTTTATTGTTTCTGGGAGATTTTATCAAACTTTGCTAGTGTTTTATTTTCCATTGTTAGCAGTTGGTATTTTCTATTGCTAAGAATTCCTGTTTACACTTTTCAAAGGTTGCTATTAAATGTTGTTAAAGGTTGTTATTGGCCATTGCCTGAAGTTATTATGATTTCGCGAATTTGCTATTGACCATTTGTAAGGATGTGAACATCCCTTGCTAAAGGTTGTTATCATATTTTTCTAGGGGTTGTTCTTGACCCTTTTCAGGGTTTATTGGCCACTGAGTTTGTTAGTGACTGTACCTTGTAGGGGTAGTTGTTAAATCTTTTTTTTTATTAATAGAAGGCTTGTAATCGAATCAAATTTCAGGGTCATTAGCGACTTCTGTAGGGTATTTTACAACTTTAGAATATCTGTGGGATAGTACGCCCAGAAATAGAATCTTCACACCTTTTTGTTAATGTGTGCAATCTCGTTTCATGCTTTGGGAACCGAATCCGTGCCAGCGTAGCTACCAAGGCTGCAGTATTGGAACATAAGAAAATTACCATATGAGCCACGATCACTCCATATTATTAAATCTTATCTGGCGTTATTCTTGACTATGGATGAGGGTTTGTATTGAGAATCCAGAGGTTATTATTAACCGCAGCTTAAATTATTATTGGCTGTTGCTAAGTTTTCTACGGGGGTTGCTGTCTATCATCTTTAGAGGTGGTCATTGAATGTTGTAAATCGAAAAACTTTGAACAGAAATGTCAAAAGTAACGAATTTATGTGTAGTCGTTCTTAAATGTTGCTAGAGGTTGTTATTGACCGTGACTATGCATTGTTATTAACTGTTGCTAGAATTTGTTACTGACGATTTCAAGGGACAGTTCTTGACCATTGCTACACTCAGAGAAAATGCTATTGAATCAAAAGTATGCATTTTCACGCTTGTTCTAAAGTAGATGTTATTGCCTCAAATGAATATACCATCGCATATATAGCAATACTGTTAAGCCGAAATAATTAATTATAGTTTCGTTGAAAATTTATTTGAATCAATAGTATCTGCCATCGAACGAACGCGAAAGTGCGCACTTTTGATTCAATAGCATTTTTTCTCAGTGTAAGCATGTGTTGTGATTTTCTCTTGCTAGGTGTTGTTATTTTGTTATGGGTTGTAAATGACCATTGATAGAGGTGGTCTATGACCCCTGTTTATTGCCCTTTGCTGAGGGTAATTATTGAACGCTGCAAGAGTGTTGTTTACCATTGCTGTGGGATTTCATTGGCCGATGCTAAGTATTATATTGTTCATTATTTGGGGCTTTTATTTTTCTTTGCTATGTTCTATTATTGACCGTACCTAGAACTGTTATTATTCGCTGTTATACACGTAGAAAAAAGTGGATTGCAGAACAAGTTTTGAGCACTATTATGTTCTGGAATCACGGACTGAGAATTTGTAATTGAGGAATCGGGATCAACAATGAATATTTCGACCTCATTTCCGCTGCCTTCCCAGCCTGAGTCCTGAACTGTTGCAGCTTCATTCCAAGCGCCACTGCAGGCAGCACACGCCACTTCTGGGTGGAGCGCTGGGCGCCGAGTACTCTTCCAGCAAAATTCATCCTGGATCCTGGATCGAAATACAGGACTCAGTCCCTCTTTTTCGAATTCCATTCTTCTCCGGGTATTAGTGAATTTTACTAGGGGTTGCTATGAACCGTTTCTAAGAGTTTATTCACCACTGTTAGAGGCTTTAATGGACTGCTGGATTGTTTTTGTCTGCTGCTAAGGGTTGTTTCTTAACCGTTATATTTTATGCGATTTAAATTAATAGTTTCAAATAGCATGCGGAACGATGATTTCGATGTTGTACAAAAACCGCAGGATTAACATAAGAAGCTTAAGAGATACACGTGTAAGCATACATTTGCATAATCTTATTGTTGTTATTGACTCTTAACTGAATATAGCTTTACATACTCTGCATCCTGAGAAAGAATGCAGACTGATGTGTTAAAACTATGCAAAAATAACTTCCTTCGAGTGATTCACCGCGTCGTGTCGCGTCCGCCATTCGTTGGAAACTCGAAGGCAAGACCTCCATGATAGGGTCGAAATGCATCGCACGGTATCACATTACTCCCTTGAAGGCTTGAAGGTAGTGGTGCACCTGTGGCATCGTCCAGCTAGCCACGCATTCTCAACGAGAGACGAGATCGCACCACATTGGGACTATACTCTTTATCAGTTTGTCGCTGACAAACGATAAGATTGCCTGCTTCAGAGTTTGTGCCTTATATGTATAATGCGGCCTACACACTCCAAGATTCTCGATCGTAAGTTCATTCATTCGCACGCCATTCAACTATATCAAGTACTACTATATACATAGGCCCACGAGGAGTGGATCGTTATCATCACACTTTTGAACTGCATTCATTCTATTATTCATCGTGTCTTTAGCAATTTCGATTTATCCAGAGAATAAGGTGTAAGAACAACGTAATAATTAAAATTCTAAAGGAAGAAAAAAGAAAACAGGTACAATCCGGTAAGTCATGGTGACCAAACTATCTTGTTATACGCGATGGGAAGTCCCAAGATGAACAACCTGCTTGGCCAAAACATGGTTATGTCATACTATCATTTCGTCTAAATCACAATGTCGTCAGCGTGATCATTCTCAATTACGGCAGTAGGAAAGTGGCACTACATGTGCTAAAGTTGTTTATATATTCGCAAAAGCCCATGAATCATGGTATTTAAGTTCAAGTTCTCCTCTATTAGATTGTTATTTTTTACTTTTTAAATCCCTCTTCATCCACCTACTTTTATTGTTGCAAATTTTTCTTAATAAATGTGGTTAAAGCAGAAAAATCTCACTTAAGGTACACCTTTCCTAAATCCAATAAAACATACTTAGAAAATTCGAAAGGGAGTTCCAAAATGAATACCGTAAGTTCCCGAGAATTGCTATGTTAGGTTATCCTTTCTTCTAAATCCCAGTGTTATCAGAGCGATTTTCAATTACAGAAGTAGGGAAGGGGGCCTACATGCGCTTAACTTGTTTATATATTCGCAAAAGGCCACGAATTATTGTATTTAAGTTTGAATTTCCCTCTATTAGACTGTTAAAATCCACTTCCTAAACCGCTCATCATCCACTTGCTTTCGTTGCTTCAATTTTTCCAATATATGTATTTAATGACGAAAAATTTCATTTAAGGTACACTCTTTCTAAATCCAATTAAACATTCTTGGAAAATTCGAAAATTAGATATCTACTTGTGATGACGACATGCGGCATTTGCAAGACGTTCAAGGTAACTTTGATGCAACTTTGCAACTTCCGCATAAGGCAATTCGAATCTTGACTAACATGAGTACAAATATTCAAGAAATGACTTTCAAGCGAGAGCTATGTAATAAGTGACTCAACAAGATTTTGAGTTGAAGGGATATTTAATGTACCGAGAGTAATAAACCTGAAAGAGGAAGATATATAGGAAACTGGTCCAACGCTTCGCAGATAAAGAATTGATAAATTGCTAGCCTTTTTGAAGCCCTACGAGCCAGTCTATATGATTCGTCATTCTCTCGACCCATGAATTTCGAGGGCAGACGCTAGAATCAGCCAAGAGGCGATCGTTAAGTCGTTGAATCACCGCATTTGATTCCCGGAAAGCTTCATTCATCTCCAAGCAATGTCTCGTCCCGTACGGGAATTCTTGCGGAATCGATGCACGGCTTTGCGGAAGGCATTTGGTAACACTGTTTTAGCGTCATTCCATTCGCGGTCACGGTTGCCATTCGATTTAAGGACGCGGCTCTCCTAGTAAGTACTACGCGATTTTCGAGAAAATTTCGTCATTGCCTCTGAATAAAGATTTTTATTCGGTTACCCCCAGTGTTTACGATGACGATTGAGTGATTAAGAAGCTATTTTTTTGTAAATTATGGATCATGATCACAAATGAAGTTTTCGCTTTTCAACGCTTTTTCATGAAAAATCAATTTTATTAAATCATTATTATTTATTGTTGAGCATACATATGTCATATTTATTTTGGAATTAAAATTTGTGGGCAATAAAAATTCACTATGCTTGCCCCTTAAAACATTTATCTTGTACAATTACACCAACAACATGCAATATTGCAGCAATTTCTCTGTGATATATTTATATCCTATTCCGATCAATATTGCTTACTATTGGGGTTGTTTTGATAAAAAACTAAATGTTTTAACACATGACTTAATTCAAGTTTACTTTCAAAAAGTTATACTGGAAGAAATAAAGATCAGGTGCATAAGTTTTCAGAACGATTACACATTAATCATGAATACTATGACATATTGGGTAATTGGGAATTCCCTCTCGACCTTGGATGTCTATCTACATTTGGCTCGTGAAGCAAAAGTGAATAGTTATGTCATTCAAAGCCTGCATTGATGAATCGTTTGTGATAAATGACTGTGATTTTTACATTCTCATTCATGAGAGTGCAATGCAATCGTTCAAATTTTCGATATCTAGTTTTTAACATATCTTTATGCTTCGGTATTGACAAGACTCCAGAAATAATAGTATTTTTTCGGTGTCAGTCTGCTGTATGTCTGCCTGTCTGTGTAAATAGCTACATGAATGTTGTATCCACGCTAACTTTTGAAGGATTTGTCCAATCGAGTCAGCCTTTGATACACTTTTTTAGGGTCCCAAATTAAGGTCAAGTTCGTTAACCAGATATTTCCGACAAAAATAAAAAAACAAATGTAGAGCATTTTATAAATTTAAAACCTCTAGTATATTGCAGGTTGCAAGTTCTACTCATTGTATCTATATACTTTGAACACCCCTAATAAGAGAATAAGTGCACACATAAGAGTTTAAGGAATGCAGTGAATCACCAGAAACGGACTTTCGATCTCAAAATATGCGTATGGATGAACCAAATTCTGTCTTAATTTGGTCGGGAACTTCGGCATATTGTGCAATAGCATATCCCGTTAACGATAGTTGTGTCTCAAATTCTTAGTTGAAAGACCACATTGAACTTGTGCCAACTTTCTCCTATGGGATATCCGGTTCTTGAGCTTTTGCAATAAGAAGGCTGGACATCGAAATCAATGGCCTCAAAATCTATTGGGCGACCCTAAAAATGCGTCATTGGAAATACTTGCGACGTGGGATTAAAGAATATTATGTAACATAAGATGAAAGTTCATGCAACTTCTCATACTATTTTACATCATCCTTTGCATATCTAATGATCTGATGACAACATAAAAATGCAATGCTTTTTTTATTGTCATTTTTTGCAGGACAATTGGATCGAATGTGGATCAAAGATATTGAGTATAAAATGAAAAGTAATTAGGTTTCTTTGCTGTTAATAAAATCTTTATTATCTTTAATTTAAGAGCATTTGCTCGAATGCACAATCTTACGACCTACATCCGGAAATCTATAACTTTTATCAGCAATAAGCGATCAAGCGATATAACAAGAACGGTCCAATTATTTCCAAGATAAATGAAAGTAAAAAGGTGGAGTTCGTAAGTCTTCATTTAGAGTTACATTATTAACAAATAAGGTCTATATTTCGTTCTACTTAGTCTATGTGTGATAATTATAATATCATAGATATACTTTAATAATTAAATTAAAATGTTAAAATATTCTATTTTAAAAAATGGTGAATTATTTATTGGTTTCAGCTTCGATAACCAGTTACGTAACTGACCTACTACCACTATTGCTACTACTATTGCTATAAATGCCTGAGAGCATCGCCGATCATAAGCATTCGATAAGAGCCCATTCATTAATTGTTTGATGAGAATTAATTGCTATTTAACTAACAAGAAATGTGTTTTCGTCGTGTAAAACATGAAACTGATGATATTCAAATTTTTTTAATACTAGTTATAAATGTTACTAAGTAGAAGCTCATTGACCCTCTCAGTAATTCCTTGTGTGATACGTGTAATTTTGAATAAGGCGATATCTTCATTATGACCCCATCCGACAGTAAATTAGCATACTGGTAATTTTATTCTCAAAAATTGAGGGAATCAAGACAGGGCAGGGGGAATAGGATGAAGTTGTAGACGGGCCAGTTTTACATGATAAACTAAGCTTCTCATGAGAAAAATTGTCCAACTTATGCATATCAAACAAATATGTGTATAGTCATAAATAAATCAAGTTACAACATTACATTTTTATATAATTTTTAAATATGACCCTAAATTTTTCCAATTATCTTTTGAAGGGCCGCTGAAAATCGATAAATATTTTCCGGATCTTGTTACTTCTGCAACAATGGTCAAGGCGAAATTCTTTAGGGAATGTGATTGACCTAATGGAGGGACAAGGTTTGGTTCCTTATGTTTGCTTTTGCTTGAAGCTCATGCCTGTTCCGACCTGTCTTCAACTTGCGGCAATAGAAAATTTGTGATTTAGGACCAAAGAACCTTCATCCGGTCTGACATTTGGAATTTCACCCAATCCCTAAACCTGTCATTCTTGCGGAACAGTGTATTTTCATTTATACATCTACTACTGAAATACAAGCATTTGTATTAGAAATCATTTTTTAAAATTAATTTACGTTTGTTTAATCTTTAAATCTAAAATTAAACATTTCGAAAACTAATTATTTGCTTTACCATCTACATGATTACACATTATCTTAATTAAGAACTTAGTGGGAACACCTGAGAATTTACATTTTTATTTCCTCTTTTTCCCATATTCTGATTGGACTTAGAACCTATTTTCAACAATCGGAAAAATCTGTAGCCTGTGGTAGAATAATGACGATTATTTCGCGGTATCCTTCGATCGACACAACTGTAAGAGATGCGTATAGAAAATCTATTCATTGGTATGTATATCTATGTACGAATACATAGCATGGGCAGCACCTCGTATGAATCAGTCCGGCAAGTGTATCGACCCACACTGACGTCAAAGTTGCACAACAAAACGCGCTGGCAATTCCAACTTTAAGTAGCCGTTAACTTGTCCAATAGATTTCTTGCTTGACGATCCTCTTTCAGAATCAATGCACGATCGTGAGTTCACAGGAATTCGCATAGACGTTACACATTTGACAACGGAAAAATGACCAAGAAGAACGAAAACTTGAAATACTCACAGGAATCCCAACTTTTGTGACTATTTATTGATTCAGAAGGCTTAAGGTATTATAATTATATACAATTTTTGACAAACCGTGCTTTTTCACAGGAATTACCAGTATCATGAATCAGAGTTTACGTACAAAGATGTATAATTATTATTGAACTCCCGATTACGTATCACATCCGTAACTGTTAATTAATTTAAAAAGTTTCCTTGCTGAATCCTCCGCTGGCATACTTCTAGGATTTAAGTTCCTACTTAGAGGAAACTTCCTTTATTATTAGTAAAATAATAAGTAAGTTTCCTTTTAGTTGGATTACGTGCGGAAAATCTTTCTCAAGGGTCGTTCAAAAACTGCGTCACGCTATTTTGAACAGATTCTCCACCTCTCCAAGTAATAAAATTTTCAATAAAGAACATTAATTTTTTACCGAAAAAGAGATATTTTGAACAAATGTACATACATTTTCAAGCAAAGGGTTGAATTTTGAACTGAAAACTATTAATTTTTAACAAATATTGGAATATTTCAATTTTCAGTTAAAAATGTTAATTTTCAATAAAAAAATTTTTTCAACAAAATAGTTGAACAGTCAACCAATAAAATAAACGCTTAACAAAGTAGTTGAACTTTCAACCAAGTAGTTGAATTTTCTACCGAAAAAGATGAATTCTCTACGAAACAGTTTACTTTTCAACAGGAAAGTTAATTTTTAACCAAATAATTGAATTTTATACTAAAAACGATCAATTTTTAACCAAAACGAAAAGATATTAATCTTCAAATAATAAAATGAATTTTTAAAAAAGTATTTCAACTTTCAACCAAGTACTTGAATTTTCAATCAAGAACACTAATTGTCTACCAAAGAAGAAATATTTTCAAGAAAATACATGAATTTTCAAACAAATATTCGAATTTTCAACTACAAACTATACATTTTCAACCGCTAATGGAATAGTTAAATTTTAAGTTAAAATATTTAATTTTCAGTAATAGAACTCATTTTCAGTGATAAAACTAATTTTCAGAAAATTAACTAAACACTTAACCAATAAAATTAATACTTCACAAAGCAGATCAACTTTCAACCAAGTATAGTTGAATTTTCAACCTAAAAGATATGAATTCTCAATAAAAAATTTGGTAGGTAAATTTTCAACTAAAAATTATACATTTTCAGTCACAAACGGATTATTTAAATATTTAGTTGAAAAAATTAATTTCCAACTAAGAAAACGAATTTTTCACAAAATAGTTCAATCTTCAATCAAATAGTAGAATTGTTAACCAAAAGAGATACATTTTGAATCAGAAATGTAATAGCAGATTTCTAAATAAAAAGTATTAACTTTCAACCAAAAATAGTTGGAATTTCTTATTGGGGGTCTATTATTTCAGTTCGGATTTGAGCTAAAAATGAGAAAGGGGAGGGGGAAGTTTCTAAAAACAGGGGTAAAATTAGGAATTCTTGAAAAAGGGGGAAATTGTGGAACACTGGAAAGATTGTGAAGTGATGCTTTAATTGTAAAATAAAATCACTAGTTTTCATTTTTTTCAAACATTCCAAAAAATGCTTATTTACATTTATATTTTCATCAAATTCACGCGATTAACATGAAATTCCTGCGCATGATATGCGGCAAAACACTGATGCACAAAGTGAGTAATGAGATAATCCTCGAAGAATGTGGTGTAGAGGAGACACTAGTTGACATATGGGAAAGAAATCATTTAAGATGGTTCGGACATGTTGAAAGAATGAAAGATGAACGATTAACAAAACAAGTGTATCAAGGTAAATTAAACGGCAGTGTACCCAGAGGCAGACCGCGGAAAGAATAGTTAGAATGTGTAAATGGGACCCTAATTCGAAGAGACATAAGAAGCCATAGAAACACAAGAGTTTGCATGAAAAAATGCATGGACGTGAAGGAAGATAGAAAGGTATGCCAGGACAGAAAAGTTTGGTGACAAATAGTTTATAAAAGAGTCTCAGTGAAGTGAATGACGCCTGAAACAAAAGACCTTGGAAACTTATGGGTCCGAGTGGGGAGCTTCACATGACGGACTAAATGACTTGACTTAGTCCGTGGCTATGATGGAAAACCGGGTTCTTTTTAACCCGAGAACAAGTTTGAACAAAAATAATATCACATTCTACTTTAATACCTTCCCCCACGTCACACATCTTCAAAAAACCTGCCCCCCTCCCTCCTGCCAGTGTAACGTAGTTTTTGAACGTTCCCTAAGGATATATCGTTGGAGTACGTTGTAGGTGTATTGCTTCTTATGTGAAGTAATTCTGTCTTTCTCGTAACGAACGAACGGATGCAAAGAACATAACTTCAACTTTCAGTGAACACGGATTTCATATGTAATTGCAAGCGATTTCAAGTGGGTGCAATTGATTTCAAATGATTAGAAATGCTTACAAGTGATTACAAGTGATTGAAAGCGTCTTCAAGTGATTTGAGGTAGATTCAAGCGATTGTTGGTACTTTAATCTAATTTCAGATGATTCCGAGTGACTGCAAACTGAATGTCAATTCAATCTGAATTTAAAGTGTTTGCAATTTAATAATGATTTCATTGATTCCTGGTGAATATGGTGATTTCAGGTAACTACCACCCTGCGAGTGATTGAAAATGATTTCATATGATTTTACATGAATTCACCTACGTGTACGTGATTACAAGTGATTACAAATGAATGCAGTACTTGAAAGTGAATCGAATGATTGCAGTTATTTCAGGAGAACGCAACCAAAATTGGAAGAGATTGCAAGTGAATTCAAGTGAATTCAAGTGATTACCGCGATGACAGTGATTTCAGTAATTGCAGACGATTGCGAGTGATTTCAGATTATTAAACATAATTTCACAACCCACATACCTGTTCGTGATTGCATGTGATTTTAAGTGATTTCAAGGTGATTTCATCACTTGAACCCGTATTTCCTACAATTTTGTATACTTTCCCGGCAGACCTTCAGCTAAATGATTTTTTACACTAAACGAAAATTGGTAAATTAAAGAATATTAACATAAAACTAGATATCAAGTACCTGTAAATCGAGTTAATGCTCAGAATGTTCGGTCAGTGACACGTGTGAGAAGTGTGTATACTATTGCATTAAACCTCTATTACGCTCGTGCTTACCCGTTCGACCGCCTTTCGAATGTATAATATGAGTATGCGAATGAGTCTTTCTTTTTGGAGTTTCATATACAGTGTTTGATATTAATGTGCACGTTTGATATTAATGTGTGTATGCATAGCGACATAGATCGGCGACCTTGGCCCGCTGACCATGAGCAGTTAGTATTCAGCATTTCTTGATGCAGTTTATTCATCAGACCATACATTTTCATAAGATGGGATACAAATAAACAAATGAATATCAATAAACTTATGTTTTAAAATTATATATTTAATTGAAAAGTAAAAAAGATTTTTATGCCTAACCCTGATATCATACATAGAAACAAAAAACAAAACATCGCTGTGATTGTAAATTTTTTTATTGAACTAAGAAAACAGATTCTTTTGGTATTATTCGTGGCATTAATAAACTAAATCGTGGAGATACTGGGAACCCAAAAATTCTAAAGATTGGGTGACTCATTTGGGCGGTTATGACTCATGAGAAAATCGTTTACAAAAGGATAGTATCTACAAAAATTCTGAATTAGACGGCAACCATTACCACGTACAGTAAGAAAAAAGTAGAATTTCGTTTTTAAATTTGGCAATGAAAAATTTTAGTAAATCTTTCTATTTAAAAGTATTTTGCAATTTAAAACATAATCATTTTTACTATTTTAAATTCAAATTTGTTTATATATCTGAGCGTTAGATTTTCCATGATGTTTTATCTTAAATTCGTTAACTTAAAATTATTTATTTTTTTTAGTTAAAATGATAAATTGCTCAATTTCAGAAACTAATTTGAATTTATAAAATTTCGATGTCTTTATACTTATAGGCGTTCATTCTCAATTTTAAAAAGGTTTTTCCCGAGGGGTTAATTATTCGGATTTTTGATGTACACCAGATTGAAAGATTGCATGGGATTGCAAAACATTGCATATATGTGACAGAAAAATATTGAATGAGATTGCAAAAGATTCCATGGATTATAGGTCATTCATTATAGACAATCATTATATAGAAAACAATTATAGGATAATCAACATCGGGATAAATAATACAAAAATATTAAAAGAATTAATATAAGAAGTAAAGAAACTACAAAGGAACGATTTTATTTTAGACCACTCGCAATCAAATATGGAAGTACACAATAATATCGATTCTGCACAAAAAAAAGTTTACACAACAAAAATCAGTGAATTCCCTTGATATCTTTAAAATAGCTTAAAAATTGATTGAAATACATTAAAACCTCTTGAAATCTCTTGAAATCAATTGATCCCTCTGAAAACATTTTTGAATTAATTACAATTTTTCAAATCTCTTACAGTCTCTTGAAATCCCTTTTGAAATGTAAAATTCCCTGAAATATTTTGAATAATTAAAGGTCCTATAAAATCCCTTAAATCATGTCAAATGCTTTGAAATCCCTTGAAATCTTTGAAAATCCTACAAAATTGGACTTCCCCTGAAATTTTTTATATCTCTTAAAATTTTTTGTATCTGTTAAAATTCTTTGCATTCTTCAAAAACTTAAAATCTTTAAAATCCTTTAAACTTCTTTCAAATCATTCATATCCCTCGAAATTGTTGATATCCGTAGAAATCGTTTGAAATAAAATTTAAGTTATTGCCTAAAGTAGAAATCACCTAAAATTCCTCGAATATAAATTAAAATAAGCTTGGATCTCCTTGGAGATTAATTAAAATCCTTTAAGTCGGATGACATTTCTTAAAATACCTGAAAATCACTTGAAATCTTTAGAATCGCTAAAAACCCCTTGAAATCTTTGGAAAGCCTACAAAATTCTGTGAAATTCCTTGAAATTTCTTATATCTCTTGAAATCCTTTAAAATCCCTTTGGTAATCCTTTTAAATTCTTGGAAAAACCTTGCAATTACTTATATCTCTTGGAATCTTTTAGAATCTCCTAAAATCCTTTGAAATCTTTGGGAAGTGTAAAAATCCATTAAAAAATTATAAATCATTTGAAATCCCTTAAATATAAATTAAATTAAACTTATTTATTAAAGTTCTCTAAAAAAACGTTCATGTCCCTAGAAATCTTTGAAATGCCTTAAAATCCTTCGAAATTAAATAAAATCCTTTAAGTCTTATGAAATTCCTTGAAATACCTTAACATGCCTTGCTTTTTGTTATATCGCTAGGAATCATTTGAAACTTAATATCATTCCTTCTATTATCCAAAGTTCACTAGAAATCCCTTAAAATCTTTAGATATACTGAAATATCCTTTGAAATTCCTTGCCATTTTTTATATGTCTTGAAATCCTTTAGAATCCCTTGAAATCTTTGACGAACGTGAAAATTCATTTTAAAAAATTTTAATCTTTTGAAATCCCTTGCAAATAAATTGAATTAAACTTTTTCGTTGAAGTTTTATAAAAAAATAGTTTAAAGGCCTAGACATTTTTTAAATCCCTTAAAATCCCTCGAGGTTTAATCAAATCCTTTAATCCCTTGCAATATGTGTAATGGCTAAGAATGCCTTGAAATTCAATTAAATTCCATTTATTTTCCAAAGATTTCTAGAAATCCCTTGAAATCTTTGGAAAACCTTCAAAATTTTTTTACATTTCTTGAAATTTGTTATATTTATTGCAATCCTTTAGAATCCTTTAAAATACCTTGCAATTTTTGTAAAACGTTAACATCCATGCGAAAAAGTATAAATCCTTTTAAATCCCTTGAATATAAATTAAATAAAACTTATTAATCTATAAAAAAAAGTTTTAATATCTCGAAACCTTTGAATACCTTTAAATCCTTGGAGATTTAATTAAAACTTTAAATCTTGCGAAATTCCTTAAAATCTTTAAAAATCGCTTGAAATCTTTAGAATTCCTATGAATTCCTTGAAATTTAATTTAATTTAATTTCCAAAGTTCACTGGAAATATCTTGAAATCCTTGGAAATCCTACAAAACTTGTTGAAATCCCTTGAAATTGTTTAAATATCTTCAAATCCTTTCCAATTCCTTAAAATCCCTAGAAATGTTTGGAAATCTTTAAAATTTTCTAAAATTCCTAAAACTGTTTTGAAATTCCTTAAAATTGGTGGAAATATTTTTAATTATCTTGAAAATTGATGAAATCAATTAAAATTCTTTTAAAAGCCTTAAATCCATGAAAGTCCCTCGAAATGAGTTGAAATACTCTGTAGTCCCTGAAAATCTCCGGATATGTTTGGAAATCATTAGGATCCTGTGAAATTTGTTTGAAATCTGCAGAAATAGCTTAAAATGACCCTAGAGTTCAGCAGTATATTACGTAATGCTTTTAGGGGGTAGAGTTCGAGAAATGTTACGTAACATTTTTTTAATGTAATCATTTATACAAAAAATATTGAAATAATATAAGAGGGTAGAGCGAAGTAAAAAAATATTTTATATCAGGACCACCCGTGATTTAAAAAAAAAATCAGGTATTACTTTTGGCCACCACAGAGGGGTTGAACGTTTTTAAAGTTTGAAACATTAAATTTTCTTCTGCGGGTTCATAATATTTACAACTTTTTTATGTGTACTGTTTTTGATAAAAAATAATAATATAAAATCATATTTTAGAAAAAATAATTTATTTAAAATTTGGAAGTTTTTAAAATATGTACCAAAAAAAGTTACGTTGTTTTGTATTTGGTTACTGGGATACTTATTTGCAATTTTTTCAAAGTATTTTTCATAAAAGTAATTCTGTTCAAACGGAAAAGTCAGCATCACTAAAAGTTGTAAAGCTTTTTAATGAAACAAGAAACGTTATGCGGAACACATTTTCTTTTTTAATTTGAAATTTAATCAAATCTAAGAATAGATATTTTTGTTGATATTGCACATAAAAGATTGACAATAATTTTTTTTTAAATTGGAATCCGCATTTAAAATATGCCGCCCCAGAAATCGTACTCTTCCTAGAATTTTGCATACAGTTATTACGGTTACAGCAACTTCTGCCTCAATTTGATAAAAAGAAAAAAAAATTAAACGGAACAATCCGAGAAAAAATCGGAACTTTTTCCATTGAAATCCTTCGCAAGGTCAACAGTTCGATACCCTCTCCTGTATCTGCGCGCAAAAGGGATTTTATTATTTTAAGGTACAAGGAGTTGATTGATCCGGGTATAATATTCAAGAACAATATGCATTGTTGAAAACAACGAAGGCGCGACGCACTGAACCCGTTTTATTGAACTACCATGAACTTGTTCCTTGAAGCAGCGTGTCAATTCCAGAATACAGTCTGCAGATTAGTCTACATTGTCTACACTGTATCTGAGTTTATCTTAAAATAATTAACAATGCAAAGGTCTCATGGGTCGCTGTCGCCATTGAACTTACGTAAAGTTCATCTACATGGAAGAAATTTGTTTAATTAGTCATGGAATCTTGGAGAGCACCAGAATTTTATAAATCTTGAATTACTTTCAGTAAAATATTTCAAACTTTTCTATACTAAATGCACACGAGTCTTCTAATTTTCGATAATAGTCTGGGGAAAAAAGTTTCGTATTTAGTATACAAAATTTAATTAAGATGTCAAATTCAGTCCACAGTGAATTGTAGAACAGTTGTGAATATTTTTTATTCTGTTTTAAAGATTATTTATAAATGCCTTCAGAGAAAAACTGAGAAATAGTACGCTGTTATAGCGCGAAGTCCAAGACAGTCTGGGAAAATCTATCTTCGCAGTCGGCAGTGAGCAACAAAGATGGTTGCGACATGCCTGTTGTTGAACATGCCTGAGGTCTTTTTGATCCCAGTGTGCCATCGAAGGGTTAAAATATAGGGACACTTATTTTACAGTTTGACAGCCAAATTTATGTTTGGTCTCTTACAATCACTGGAAGATTACCTCCGAATTCTCAAAAAATTACAAAATGGCACCTGTTTTTCTGAACTTCTTGAAACTGGATATTCTCAAAAACTTCAAATTAAAACATTTTAATTTTTGTTTGAGAAATAGGACATATTTTCAAAGTACCATTTCTGGTAAGCCTCTACTCCACATTGAAAACAATTATTTAAAAAAAATCGCATTTGCATCGAAAACGACAAAAGGTACGAAAAAATGGAAGGAAACTCTGGATATATGCAGGACATATTCTCACCTATTTCTAAAAAAAAAGTTAAAATTTTTTTAAGTGGGCTTTTTGAGATAATCGACTTTCACGAATTTTATAAACAGAGCCGCCATTTTGTAATTTTTATCAAAAATTTGTTTTTGAGATCAATTAAAAAAATACGAATTTTTACATCGAATGAAGAAAAAAGATCCTAAATACCTAGATTCGTTCGGAAAGTACTGCACTTTGAAGAAAATTCTGTCAATTTTTGAGAAATAATATGTAATCTGTATATTTATTAAAATATATTTCACATTAAAATAATCAAATGAGGTAGTTATCATACAACTTTGCAATTACAAAAATGTAAAAAGAATATTAGAGGTTGAAATACAAAAATTAAATATGACTCAGCGCACTACAAGTTTTTGCCTCGGCACTGGTCGTTTCTCACAAGCGATAATAATTTTCCTGCTTAGTATATAAGGACGATTTCGGTCAATATACCTGGTGTGCGATTTTCTGCATTAGCAAACTGCTTTGTATGCAGTAATGTTAAGTTAGGTTGTTGAATTAGATTTGCGTGCGTCAAAAAAGTGAAGAAATACGTGATGTGAACAAAAAGAGTATATAAATCTGGTGCCTGATTCACAGTACGACTTTTTTTATTTGCTTTAGAATCCTTCATATTTTCCCAGACTGCCTTGGACATATTAATAGATCAAATTTCTATTAGTTAATCCAAATTTTGCAGACCGCCCAGATCTTTCTGTTGTTCTTTCTTTTACTTAGTATTGAAATCTTTGATAAATATTCAAAGAAGGAGGCTTTCGATTCTTATAACATTTTGGTGTCCATCCACGAGTCCTAGATTGAGTTCTATACTTTTTATATGACAAATTTTACCATGATATATTTCTAAATTTTTTTTTTTTTAATGTTTATACAACAATATTTTCTAGTTCAGATCTGGGCATGATGAGAATTTCATTTTATAAATTATTATTTACTACGTCCTTGAATAATCATACCCAAGAGTCTAGATCGGTATGTTCCATTGTATCGAGAGGGCATTCTACGAAGGTATATTGGAAGGTGCCGATGAAGTCATCAGCAATTTTATTAAGTAATGGCAATAACGACTGTATCATTACACGGATCATTTTCTCCGCGCAAGGTCTTTTCTTGGCTGTCATTTATATTCCTGCATCGTTTCTGTCTATTTTGATGGAAAATTTCCTTGCAGGGTCCTCTTCAATATAAGGGAGTCTTTTTGACGTTTTCCCATAGCGACAACGAGCGAGAAAGGAATTTGCAAATCATGAGAATTAAATATCAAGTTACGTGAACGTAAGCTTCCCTTGCAAAATTATTATTTCCAGTTTTCCTATTTTAATTTTTTTTTACGATTTCAGCAATCTTGACCTGGTTTCACCTGAGAGTATTTGAACTTCCACTGAGTTAAGTAATAAGTAATTTGACAAAAGATTATATTACTGTGCGAATTAGGTCGCCTTTTTTACAACGGAAAAGTCATCTTAGAATTATATTTTTCAACGTAAGTCCATAATTGATGAATAGACACTTCGTAGAAAATAATTAATGTCCGGTACGAAGAAAAAAATGTTAGAAATGCATCTCGGTAAATTATGCAGTTTTATATTAAAATAAAATCATCTAAATAAAAAAATCTTGACTAACTTTTTTTAATTGCAAAGTACGGGTTAAGAGTGTTTTCGAAAAAAAACATTCCAAAAATCAGCAGATGCCCGAGGCACAAGTTTGTGAAGATCTTCATGTTTGAACATCGCCGGCACGTGCAGCTTGCTAGTCTTGGCACACGATCACCTGGCTCTGAATCTTTTGTTACATATCTGGCGGGTGCCCCTAGCATAATGGTTATCCCAACATAAAATGCTTCCAATGTTAACAAAACCAGAGCGGGGTTCAAAAAAATTACGAAACTAAATGTTTTTTCAAGATTTATACAAGTTTTAAATATTTGATGCATTTCATGAAACAAGAAGACTCAAGGGAAAAATATATCGAAACTTTAAAATTAACACATACATTTTTAGTTAATTAATGGTATTGATTAAAATTTATATTTTACCCTGCTGAACAAGAGTATATAAAATTATAAAATTTAATAGACTGATGTCTATCCAGAGAAAACATGAAATTGAATATAATTCTATGCATTTAGGGAAACTTTAATCAAAATCTATCAAAAAGTGGAATTTAAATAAAATTTTATAAGCACATTTAATAGAAATTATATCAAATTGAATCAAAAGGATTTCCCGAATCAAATTCCATCATCAGATTTGAAAAGCATCCTATATGATTCAATCAAACGAATTGCACGAATCAAAATCTATCAGCACATTTGATAGACATTCTATCAAATACTACCCATCTAGAAACCTTATACTTTTCTACCAATGGCACATCATTGAAACTTTATCAAATCTTATCCTTGCAGAATTTGTATCAAATACAATCTTACACAATTTCGGAAATTTCTATCAAATTCTATCCATCGAGAAATCTTATACTATTCTAACAACAGATTCTCATTAAACCTCCATGAAATCCTACCCACGCACAATTTATATAAAATCCTATTTTCGAAAATTTCGAAAATTTCCAGAAAATTCTATCCATCGAGAAATCTTATATTTTTCTATCAATATTTTCTCATTAAAATTCTATTAAATCTTATTTCTTGTATTATATACAATGTTCCAAAACTTCGGAAGTTTTTATTTAACTCTATTTGTCGAAAAATCTTATACTTTTCTATCAATAGCTTCTCATTAAAATTCTATCAAATTTTATCAACTTCAGATTTGTATAAAGTCCTAAGTATAAGAATCTCTGTAATTTCTATCAAATTGTATCCCTCGAGATATCTGATACTTTCCTATAAAAATGTTCTCATTGTATCACATTGAAAAGAGTTTTAATGAGAATATATTCCTGGAAGAGAAGAATTTGATAGAAATTTTTAGGTTCTGGAAAATAGGATTTAATACAAGTCTGGTGTGGATAAGATATAATAGAGTTTCTATAAAAAATTGTTGATAGAAGAAACATTAAGTTTTACAACATCAGATAGAATTTAATAGAAATTTTCGAGATTTGGAGACATAGATATACACAACTCTGGCGGGGGATAAGATTTGATAGAGTTAATGGGAAAATGTCCATAGAAAAGTATAAGATTTCTCGACAGATAGAGTTAGAAAATAACTTCCGAAATCTCCTTCGGCTTTAACGAACACATTCTCATGAAGTATCTCGTGCGTTGCATTCTATTTTTTCCAAAATGTGAACTTTTCTACATTATTATTTGATCTTATATTTGATATATATATATATATATATATATGTTAAACACTTTTATATCAAATGGGTATTACATTTATTTATGTAACTCGGCCTGGGATTGCTTGTATTCAGATATTGCAATATAAAGTACACATTTTATTTGTAACGATTACTTTAATATTTGTTTCTTATTTTGCATTAGATTTTATTCTCGACTACCCTGAAAAATGTGTCATTTCAATAAATTTATATTATTACAGTTCATAATATGCATTGGTATTAAGACATACGTATTTTAATTGTCTTGTTTTTATAATTGAAAAAAAGTGCGCATCCTATAAGAAAAATTAATTTTGTTATTCAAAATTTTATTTTGCGCCGTTTTTTCCATAAGTGTAATTTGTTTATTATTTTTAATGTTATTTTTTTACGATTCAAACTAAAAATACTTATCCTAGCGTAAAGTGGTTTTAAGGAGATTTGTAGATATAATTCAGGCGAAAAATTTATTTAAATAAAATGTTATTGTAGCTTGTGTCGTTTTTCCAAAAAGGTAATTTTTTATTTTTAATATATTCTTCTAACAAGAGTTTATAACAAATTTGTATATTCTTTTTGGGTGAACAACTTTCGTCTATTATTTTTTTTCGTACTTTGTGTCGTTTTCCAAAAACTTTAATTTTTTATTTTTAATGTTATTTTTTACGATAAAAAAAAACTAAGCGTCTTATCAAAAAATTATTAATGAAAAATTTGTAGCTCTTGTTGAATGAGCAGCTTTTGTCACTTATTTTTTTCATACTTTGTGTCGTTTGTCCAAAAATTAAATTTTCTAATTTTTAATTTTGTTTTTTACGAATAAAACAAAAACCACGCATTCCATAAAACATTATTAATAACAAATTTGTAGCTCTTTTCTGGGCGAACAACTTTTGTCTCATTATTTTTTTTCGCCGCTTGTGTCGTTTGTCAAAAAAATTAATTTTTTTATTTTTAATACTGTTTTTTACGAATTTAAACAAAAACTACGCGTCCAATAAAAAGTGATGATGAACAAATTTTTAGATCTATTTTGAATGCACAATTTTTGCTTTTCATGTTTTTTCATATATTGTATAGTTTGACCGCAAAAAGGAATTTCGGTTTTTTCATTATTTTTTTGCGCGATCAAAATTTGAATGTTCGATTTTTCAAGAAAATTTGAAAGGTTGTTATAGCAATCTTGTGGACCCTTGACTTTTTTTCATATCGTGCATTGTTTGGCTTAAAATTTTCACTTTCGTTTGTTTTTTTGAATGTTGTAAATGCTATAACTCTGGTAATTTGTTTTTTGACTAAAAAAAGTCATTAGGATAAATCGCAAATTTTTTCTAATACTACGAACAACCGTACATAGAATTGTCAAATTCTGAAAAAAGTGGTTCGAACATTTTTGAAAATGCTCTAACTCTTTGAATTTTTAACCAAAATTGTTGGCTGACGAACTTGACATTCATTCAAAACGTGAGGGGAGGGGGGTGTCAAATTTGACCAAATATAATACCTTCTCTGATGAGAATGTAAAAAAGCATAGGAATGTATAGAAATTACTAGGGCACTGGCGTAATTTGCTTTGATAGAAATCAATATCAATTCTATCCTAACGTTTGATATAGACTGATTGCTTTTTTAGCATGAGACCACGAAAGACTTCGATAAACATGATCAATTGATTATTGATTTTGATAGACTTTCTATCAAAATGGTTTCATATAAATATACAGAGAATTCTTAAAATTGTGGATACAGGATACGGATTAAAAAGTATTAATTTTTTTTATCAAATCCTTATTTAATATCTGTAAGTGATGCTTGATTGAATTAATTTTCATCCTCGAAATTAATCCTGGAGAAATTAAAGAAAATGGTGAATAAAATTAATTTTTACATATTTTGTTATGTAAAAATTATAAACAATTATAATGTTTAAATAAGATAGTAATTCTAGCATCAATAGAGACATCTGTAGAGAGAAAGATTAACCAGATTGTACACCTACACAGAACATCCGCGCAACTCCTCGTGAGTCATGGACACGCATTAGCATAAATAACAACTCTCATATATTGCAGGCAGTAGCCTTCTTTACCGATTCAAATAATCTTCCATATCAGCAGTGGGGAAAACAATTTGAAATAGCGGAAATAAATATAATTTATTTATATTTGTATTCGCAGTCACGTGCACGTGAAAACGTAAATGTCGTTATTGATTTACTGAACGATCGCACCTGAATTATAACCTCGATTATAACAGCTGATATTTATATTTAAAAAACATGTTTCTTTATCTCAAAGGAACAATTTCATTTATTTCTTCATGAAATATTATTTTGTTTGAATTAGTTTGCCTAACACAAATTTATTCCAGACTACGCAAGAAATTGGTGAATTCTTATCCTTCAAATTTTCATGTTTCTGTTATATGTACATAATTTTTATTTTTATATTTACTCACGGATTTGTACTCAGTAACGTCAGGTAACTTGATCACGTAATTAAAATACTGTCGCCAGACTTGAAACAATAAATCAGTTTATTCTAAATGAAATTTAATTAGGGTTTTACTCTGCAACACGATGTTCGTACGAAAAAACTGCAATTTTCTCAAAAAAAAATTCACTCTACGACTAATAGTAAAGCCGACGATAGACTAACCACGTTGACTTTTACATCGGACCAAGCCCGTCTTATCGATCTCATTCTTGGCGTCGACCCTGAAGAGAATTCGTGCCAACAATCACCGTAATACCAGTTATTACGTTGTACGTCATGAGTTTATGTGAAAATCAATTTCCTAACAATAAATCAATATCCCTCAAATCATTTCCAAAAAGTATGGAACCTTCTAATAGTTAGCAAAGCTGACTGTTTTTATTTTATTTTCGGAAGAAATAGAATAGACTTATAAAAATAAAAATAGATACTGAAGATACTCAGTTTCAGTAAAATTATTGCTATAGTTTACTGATAGAGATTATTTTTGCTGTGAAGGATGCCCTGCATATGTTCTAATTCGTTGAAGGCTGGTTAATTAGCATCACTCAAGTGTCCAGGAAAAATTGTTGATCTGAGAGAAGAGATGTTTCGTAATGTTAGCATTCTTACCAAAAAAAGAGGCGAGAACTTAACTGACTTAAAATAGGACATATATTTATAGAATGCGCGCGTAGAAAACAAGTTATTACTTTAATAATTAATTGATTATTTTTCCAATCACTGCTATAAAATATCTGTGCATTGGACTGTAATTAGTAGATTCCTCGCCCACTCACTCCTGTTATTGATAGAGAACCTCATTAAGCTTCATAGTTGAAATCTTCCAATTTATAGTAGATATTAAATGAAAAATGAAATTTCGACCGATCTGACGTAATTGACACAATTGTGCAGTGAATTGGTAAGAATAAGCAACTTAATTGACAGTTTAGTAAATAATCAGCCTGCAACTTATGAATCTTGAATTTAAACCTGCAAGTGTTTATAATAAATTATTTATTTGGTACAAATATATTTATCGTTTCTCGATTTCAAACTACTAGCTTGAAGTAAACTTAAAACAACAACGTTCTTACGATGTAGTAATTAGATGAGGAAGTTCTGATCGTAAAGTTAGTCTGAGATCCGTGAAGGACAACTTGTTGCATAAAGTGCCATCGAGAATATATAACGCATTCTTCAAGAAAGAAAAAATTGTAACAATTCAGGATATGAAAGTATTTACTAATTGCGAGGACATTCTAGAGGAATTTTTTGAGCATTTGATAGCGAAATGAAGAGCAAAGAAATATGAGAGATATGTGAAAATAACTTTCATGGTAGATTCTATTCTTGTCACTTATATGTAATTTATATACATATAAATAATGCATTTATATGATTGGACTACTTTTGCTTTGATTTCAGTAATTCAATCTACAAAATCACACAACAATACTACAAAAAATGGCTATACAAAAATGTTTAGGATAAGCATGAAACAAGTACTTTTAAATGGTATAAATTTTTCTCCAGTTACCACATAAATCATGAATTCAATCATGTGTCGTAAGTTCTTTCAGAATGCATCAATTTGTTTAAATTCCTATTTGTTCCTTTGAATAATTTTAAGCACAAATAAAAAGAAGTTTTCAATTATAAGGAAACTCTTCATGATTTATGATCCTAAAACTTGAAACAGTATTGATTTGTTTCATAAAGACGAAAAGAAGCCGCAATTTCGAGAAACTACATAACTACCAATAGTAATTCCTCAAAAGCGAATTAGTTCTTATTATCAGCGGTACCAAGAAATTGTTTGCAGAGACTCATCATAATCTAAAAAATACGTAATTCCAACTTACCAGAAACAGGCGTTTGCTGATGATAAATCCTTGGGTTTCTGGACACGAATTGCACAGATGCAGAACTTTTTAACAAACACGATTAGAATGACCAACAACTCAATCAGGACGCGACTTATCTGATCTGGTACCGTGAGTCAATGAAAGAAAAGCCAATCATGGCAACCAAAAATGAAGTGTTTTCGAGTCTTGACGACGCAATAACCTCGCCAACGCAAAATCTTTCCGCCTTCAGTTCTCGACACTATGACTGGAGACTAGATACTTCTCTAGGTCCGCAATTGGAGTCACGTAGATTCTAGTATTAGAAATAAAAAAATCACCAAAATTTCGCACCCGGAACAAGAGATTCTTTGCAAATAACGGAACCGAAAGAGGGATCACACGTGCCTAGTAGGTATGTACTAGTACAACAATCCGCGATATGTACCAGCAGCGTGCTAGTATGTAGATTGTGGATATACTGTTCCGCATAAGTGGGAGCGCTTGCGCTCTCGTGTAGGCCTTTATTTACATGAAAAACGGTCCCTCATGTGTGGGTGTATTCATCACGCATGCGGATACACACGTACGTTTTGGAAGCTATCTACTTCGTTCAAAGTAAGAGTAAGAGGCACGACGAACTCTCAGAATACCCATCGATACCAATAAGCAATAAATATAACTTTGCAGTCTAATTTCAGAATCTGGTATGCGATAAAATTATGCTGCGGAAGAAAGAATAGATCTGATTGAATAAAAACACAGGCGCTTGTTTACCATCTATTATTTCTAGCTGTTTAAATTTTTTTTATGTTTTAATTTATATTAATATATATAATGAATTACCTACTCTTTACATTGGGGGAAAATGTAGTTTAAATGCATTATTTTGGAGAAAATTTGAAAATAAATTAATAATAATCAGTGAGGTATTCGAGGCCTGGCGGGCACTAGCGCCGCCAAGGTACTTTCTTTGAAGGCCTGGCGGCGCCAGGCCGCTTTCCTGCCCCATGGAACATTTTTCGATTTAGCATTAAAAGGAACATTTATACAGTATTAAGAATTTAATTTCAAGACAATATGGAACCCACTTTATGGCAATAATACGTTATGAAAGTATATTTATAATAATTGATCATGGATTATAATTTGACGTTTCGCAACGAAAAGGCCTACTTTCTCGATCGTAGATTAGGAGATATTCGTGTTTTTTGTGAACAATGGTCAAAAGTATCGATCTTAGGGCTTTGATGGGAAATCATACTTTGATCGATATTCAATCTTGTGGAATTATACTCTTGTGTCGGAAGTGACCGAAAGTGACTCGTTTTACAACCTAGACTATTCGACTTGGGCTTAAAATTTCGGAAATTTCCCTCGATATTTGCCCTTCCAGTCTTTCCCTTTCGGAATTTCACATATTATGTTTCGGAATTTCCTGACTACGGAAATGATGAGGAGGATTAGGCTTATGTTTTCTGTTTCGTACGATGTTTTCTAGAATAAATATTATTATCTTCACACACTTTAAAAGTTTTTTCTATAGATTTGAAGCATAAGAAAATGTAGATTCAAATAATTGAGACTGACAACTAGGTAAAGCCCATTTTGTTTTTCCATTCTTTTACTCAGGAATAATGAGGAGTATTAAATTTATATTTTCCATTCCGTGTGATGTTTTATTAATAATCAAAAATATAATAAAAAAGTTTTTCATTAAATTAAAAACATTGAAAACTATGCAAGATACAAAAAAAAGATGAAAATACAAAAATCGTGGCACCAAAAAAAAAACCAGATCACTTTTTGATAGGACGCGTAGTTTTTGTTTTATTCGTGAAAAATAACACTAAAAATAAAAAAATTTAATGTTTTGGAAGACGACACAAGGGAAGAAAAAAAAATGATATGCAAACTTGTTCACTCAAAGTGGATGTACAAATTTGTTATTTATAATTTTCAGGAAGGGCGAGTATATTTTTCAATCGTGAAAAATAAGCATAAAAATAAAAAAATTAAATTTTTTAAAAATGACACAAGA
>JAABKJ010001564.1:1303-30294 GCA_011634705.1 Andricus grossulariae
TTTTAACCTGGAAGATTAATTTTCTATAAATGGAATAGTTACATTTTCAACCAACGAGGTGAATCCTACAAAATATGAACTTTTTAATAAAATAGTTTAACATTTAACCAAGTGGTGGAATTTTCCACTAAAAAAGATGCATTTTTGACCAAATAGTTTAGTTTTTAACAAAACAGTTAACTTTCAACCGAATAGTTTAAATTTTCTACCAAATTTTCAAATCCTCAACCAAACCGCAGATAAATTTAGAACCAAACAGTAGCATTTTTAACGAAAAAGGATGAATTTTCAACCAAGAAGATTAATGTTTGACCAAAAAAGACGAATTTTTAACAAAATACGTGAATTCGGACTAGAAAGGATCAATTTGGATCAAAAAATGTCCATTTCCAATTGAAAATTATTAGTTACATTGTTAATTAAAAAAATAAATTTTCAACAAAAAAAAAACAACGAATTTTCAACTAAAATGCTGAATCTTGACAAAAATGAATTTGTAACAAAAGAGTTCAACCCTAAAGACAATTTTTAACCTGGAAGATTAATTTTCTATAAATGGAATAGTTAAATTTTCAACCAAGGATGTGAATCCTAAAACATATGAACTTTTAAATAAACTAGATTAACATTTAACCAAGAAGTTGTATTTTCAACTACAAAAGATGAATTTTTGGCCAAATAGTTCAATTTTCAACCAAAAAGACGAATTTTTCAGCAAGAAGATTAATGTTCTACCAGAAAATACGAAATTTCAACATAATTGTTCAATTTTAAAGCTAAAAGGACGAATTATCTATACAAAGCGTACGAATTTTAAAACCAAAAATATGATTTTTCAACAAAAAAGTTAATTTTCAAACCGAATAGCTTATTTTTCTACCAAATCGTTAAATCCTCAACCAAACTATATTAATTACGACCCAAGCAGCTACATTTTTAATTTAAAAAAATGTTCTGATCGAACTTAGAACTTTTTTATTCTTGGCTAGCTGAACAGCACCAGTTCTGGGCCAGGCCAGACCTTCTAGACCGAAATTAGAATTTTTGACCTTGGCTAGCTCATCAGCGCCAAACCTGGACCAGACCAGAATGTCAAGGTGACAAGAAAGAAAACTTGTTTGATAGTGTTATTTTTTTTATTTTCTATCATCTTTGACATAGACACTCTTTAATTTTTTCGAAATATGTCGAGGAAAAATTTTATGATCGAACTTTAAACATTTTTGTTCTGGGATAGCTAATCAGCGCCAGTTCTGGGCCAGACCAGACTTTTCAGACCGCACTTAGAACTTTTATACAGGAATTGTTCTCAACCCTGGAATTAAAAGTTATTGAAATTTAATATTTAGTACAAAATTCAACAATTTTGAAAGAAAATCATTCTATTTGGTTAAAAATTCAACTGTTTTGTAGACAATTCGCCTTTTTGGCTTGGAATTTCAACAATTTGGTTATTTTATTTTCTTCTGGGCTGAAGAATCTTTTCTGGTTGAAAATTAATCTCTTTTGTTAAAAATTTGCTTTTTGTTTAAATCTAACTATTTTCTATTTAAAATTAAAATATTTTTGGGTTAAAGTGTCAACTGTTATTTTATTAGTTGGGACAATCATTTTCTTAGTTACTGGTGCTAATTGAATAGTCACTGCAACTAATGGAATTGTCATGTCAAGTAATAAAATAGCAGTTTCAACTAATAAAATAGCAGTACCATATCTTACGAACCCTATCTTTTTATAACTGAAAATATAATTTATACTGTTCCAGTTTTTGTTAAAAATTTAAATTGCCTATTTTTGAATGAAAATTGTTTTTTTTTTTTAGTTGAAAATTTATCTTTTAGGTTGATTTCAACTGTTTTTTTATTTAAAATTTAATTTTTTGTTTCAAATAACAAATATTACTTTTTTCATTGCGAATTCATCTTTTTTAGTTGAGGGTTCACCGTTAATTCTTTTTTTTATTAAACATTAATTTTTTTTAGAATCGCTGGGGGATTGTATTGAACCTCAAAAATATATTTTTTTTAATTGTTGTACGTTCTTGGCTTTAGGGTCAGGTGAATGGAGAAACAATTAAGTTGTTTCAAGCGTTTCATAAAAAGTGTGGTAGTTTTGCTGACTGTTCAAATTTATTGAATAAAATGGCTGAAAGGTGCCTCAACTCATGTAAAGAGGTAAACAATATGGTTAAAAAATGTAAAATTAGTTTTGTAAATAAGTCGTAAGATAATAGAGAAATCAACATTATCTCTCGCTTCGCTTGCAGGATGAACACAGTATTATAAATAAATAAATTAAAGAGCCACATTCGGAACGTCGTTCAAACGACGTTCAGAGCGACGTTAAAAAAACGTGAAGTAAAATATCTTCATTTTTAACATATAGTTCATTTACAAACATTTAGTTCACTTAAAAACATATAGCTCATTTGTGGGTGATTCTGAAACCAATCTATTCAGATTATTAAATTTTCCAATTAGGAAAAGAAAACTATCCAAAGTATATTTTAATGCATTTCTAAATAAATGTCTAAAATTCAAAACATTCTTTTTACAAAAATTTAAATACAAAGAAGATTTCTTTAAAGAAAATTGAGGTAAAATATGTAAACTCAATAATTAGAAATGTTAAAAATTATTTATAAGCAAACCCTGCAGATTGAAAAGAATAATGAGTTTAGTGTCTCTATTTACAAATTTTTTATTAAGATTTGACAGAAATCCATTTTATCATGAATAATTTTTGCAGAATAAGCAAAAAAATGATTTACAATTAAAAAATAAACTTCCAACAAACCTCAATTTTCGGCTCATTAGAGAAAAGAATAATTTAATAATAATTAAAATAATATTGTTAACTATCTGTTGTATTATTTACATTGCGATGCACACAATTGTTATAATTTTTAAATAGAATTTTTTCCTGAGGGTGCAAAGGATAAAAGCAAACACGTAAACTTTGGATTTTTTCAAAAGGAAACAAATACAGGGAGTTCAACTTTTTCTAAAAATAAAAGAGGATTATATATTTTTTAAATTTGTGAAATTGATTATTCTAGCATGAAAAAAAAATCAGAAAATAGATAGAGTAATTAACTGGTTAAAGTAATTTTCTTTGACTAGATAACAGAAAGACTTCTTTTTTATTAAACAATCAATTTCTCAAGAAATATATTTGATTACATTAAACTTCATTAATTTTTTAATTAATACTGATTGAAATATATTCTTTACAGGTATATTAATTTTTTCATACCTTTAGTTATTCCCTATAAATAATCCCTGATCTCCAGGTCTAAATTGGCCTCGAATCATGTTGGTCCCCTCGTAGCATAAAAAGGACGGAAAAAGGAAGAGCTTGGTTTTTGGTTGACTTTGTCCCTTTTTGTCTCTCTTTTTTCATTGTGTTATTCTTGTCCCTAATGAGTCGAAAAGTGAGTTTTTTTTTAAGTTTATTTTTGAATTGTGAATCATTTTTTTTTGCTTATTCTGCAAAAATTATTCCTGATAAAATGGATTTCTTTTCAATCATAATTAAAAAAACAACATATAGTTCACTTACACTTCGTGTAGAAATAAGAATACGAAGAAGGGATTTCCGTGCATCTGCACCGAAACGAACATACCACATGATACGCACATATCGTCATCTTGTCAGTACATACATTACTAGGGTTCCATGAGATGCTCGACTGCTACATGTGCACGCAACGCACGTATAACCAACCTTCATTCTTTCACTATCCTTTTCGAATAATTCGGTCTCTCTTGACTCTCTTTTGCCTTTCTTTATTAAATTCATGCTCAGCATGCCAACCAACTTGGGAGCAAGTGAAACACGATAATGGGTGGTAAATTCTGAATCGTTGAACAAAGAAAAAACGTGCAAGACATCAAGAGAGAATGAAGCACAAGAGGTTGTACGGTGGATGACTATAGGCATGGTTCGTTCATTGTTACTTGAGGTCATGAAATATAGTTGCTTAGATAAGGGGTTAGGCTATGTATGCACAATTGCACAACATCTATTCCCAAAAGAGGCGTTGAAATCTAATATTCAATTTATATATATATATAATTATGTATGTACATACATAACTCAACAAACCCCGTCGTAAAATACGAAATCGAAGTTCATCTTCTCGAAAAGGAACAATCTAAATTCATAAAGCCTCCCCTAAGTTGTTTTCAAAAATAAATTTCTTGGGAAACTATTACAGAACTTTATAGGAACAGTGTATGCATACTTATAGATTCAAAGTTAAGAAAAATATGAATTACCTAGAACACAAGATGTACACAAGTTTATTGACGAGAAAAGTCTTTGTTGTTGGTTATAAACAAAAATCTATATTCTTAAAATCAAAAATATTGATTTGCATTTGGTGTCTTATGGAATGAAAAAAGTTGGTATAGCGTATATAAATGATCTAGAAAGTAATAGAGTAAGATTGGTCGAATTCTCTTTTGTTGAAATTCCCATTAGAGATTCTATGGGTCAAGAACGCTTGACCGCCCCTGGACAATGGTGGTGAGAACCTTAACGGAGAAGAGAACCAGGATCTCAGAAAATTGTATAACACTCAAACTCAATATTCTATTTTCTCCAATCTTCTAGTTATTAATGCAATTTTAATTATTTTCTGACCTCTAAACAGTAACTCATATTTTAGAAAATCAAGAATTAGTATTGTGCTAAGTCAAGAATCAATAAAACCATAATTCAAAGAGTTAACAAGTTTATTTCCTACAAAAAATGCCTATCGTCTAAATCAAGAATGACAATTAGTCTTTCCAACCACTCTCGAGCACTTCATCTAACTTACGGCACGAATTACTCATTTGGATTTTGTAGATATTTTATCTTGCCGACAAATCTGATCTCATCACCGGATAAAATTTATCTCTCTCTTGATGATCATGGATGTGAATTCGCTGTGAAACTGTCCTCGTTGACTTAGATATTATAGTAGACACATCTTCCAACATTTGGTCTCAATAAATTCTTAGACTAATATTAGATCTAATCTTCCTGAGTTAGTTTCTGATGTGACTTGTCTTTACAAGATTATAAGGTTGAAGTTTCTAATCAGCTTGTATACTAAATTCGACTCACATCCTTATCAATCTTACAATTAGTATGAGACACTTTTCTGTTGGAAGCAAGCATCTTTGCTACATCAACTGCACGCTTCTCCTAATCCTAAATTCTCATCCAAGAATCCAAAACGAATGAAGATTCGAAGATTCTAATCGAAATTTCTTTTAGGAACATCTGGCACAGAATTCTCCTAATCAGTCTAATCTAATCAACTTAAGTATCGTGTCAAAACTTATAAGAATGATCATATCTCGATCTTCCTTATCTGATGATTACTCTTCTGATTAGAGGATTTAAAAATTATGTTTCTCAATTAGCACATTCAGTAAAACTCCTCTCGAAATAATAAACCATCTGAAAATTGATCAAATGATCAGCTAGAATCTGCGAATTACCAGCATTCTTGAGACCTTCCTTTCGCTATGCCGACCATTTATGTGACTCTACAATGAAGACCAAGGTGAGAGAGAGAGCCTTGGTGAAGATACAAGCTTCACCTACAGACTCTTCTACACCAACACAGATAGCCTGAATTGATGAGGAATAATACCATCAGACCATGTCCATAGCATAGTCACACAGAGGTCCCTCCTAAGCGTGAGATTAGGAAGCGGATTAGAGCAAAATAGCTAGACCATCCTTAGTTATCCGTCGTTTGTTGGTAAACTTAAGTTTAGAAAGAGCCGGAGAACAGGAGATGCGAGGAGGTAGACAGTTGAACTAAGCGTGGTTAGGATAGCTCTAAACGCTATACCTGTTCTGCCTCCATAGGTATGCCAACCTATCTATGTGAGCACTACTGACTGCAAATGTGTTGACCACGCACACTCCGCATAGAAGCCAGTCCTCCTATAGTAACACGCGCGGTGAAACGTAGACAGAAACTGATCTACCTCAATCCACTTCAAGTTCAAGATTTTGATTACTTTACTTGTTCTTTTAAGATCGAAATAAAATTTTCTTTCCTATGACCAAAATGAATACAAAAAAGTTCAGAAATAAAAAATGGATTTCCAACTAGGGTCCGTCCATAAACTACGATACCAATTCGAGGGGGGAGGAGGGGGTCGCGCCAAAAACTACGGTTGTAACAAGGTGTATGATAAATTTTAACAAAGTTTGCCACTTTTGCGGAAGATGCCCCTGAAACGGTACATTTCAATGATAACTTGAGAAGCTTGAAAATCACTTTCATATTTCAGAGTCTACTCTTTTTTCCTTATTCATCTCTTTTTCCCTTTTTAAAGAATTCCTCAATAAGAAAATCCAACTACTTTTGGTTGAAAATTCTATTAGTTTGTTGAAAATCCAATTATTTTGTTGAAAATGTAACTATTTTCTTCAAAAGTCATCTTTTTTGGTAAAAAATTAACTAGCTTGCTTGAAAGTTGAACTACTTTGTTAAAAATTCATTTTCTTGGTTGAAGATTCATCTCCTTGGTTGAAAATTGAACTATTTCGTTGAAAATGTTTTTCCTTGTTTTTGAACATTATTTTTTTTTTCAGTTGAAAATTCATCTCTTTGGATGAAAATTTAACTATTATATTGACAATTTTGATGTTTAATTGAATTTAACTGTTTTTTTATTTAAATTGAAATCTCTTTTGGTTGAAAATTGAACCAGTTTGTTCAAAATTCGATTTTACTGGTTGATAATTAATTTCTAGAACTGGAAATGTAACTATTTCATTTTTGGTTGAAAATTTATATTTTTAATTGAAAATTGATCTTTTCCAATTAAAAATTCAACTATTTGGTTGAAAAATCATGTATTTTATTAAAAAATCGTCTGTTTTGGTAGAAAATTAATTTTCTTGGTTGGAAATGCATGGTTTTTGGATAAAAATGCAACTGTTTGATTGAAAATTCATGTACTTTGTTAAAAATTCGTCTTTTCCAGTAGAAAAATAATCTTCTTGGTTAAAAATTCAACTCTTTTGGTACGAAATTCAATTATTTGTTTGAAACTTAAACTTTCATTTCGAAAATTTAACTAATTGGAAGAAAATTAAGTTTTTTGCTAAAAATTTATATATTTGGGTTGAAAATTCCACTCTTTTATAGAAAATGCATATATATTTTGTTGAAAATTCGTCTGAAAAAGTAAATATTCCATTTTTTCTTGAAGATATATATTTTTTAGTTGAAAATTCAACTGTTTGTTTGAAAATTCTACTATTTCGTAAATAATTTATTTATTTTGTTGAAAATTCAACTATTTTGTTGAGGTCCTTTTTTCGTTTACGTTCGGAGGGGGGAGGGGGTGGGTAAAAATAGTAACTATATATAAACTCCAAGAAAGTTAAAACTTGCAATTAGCAGTGTCACCTAGTAGAAAAATATCCATGAAAAACTTATATTTTTTGCAATTTTTTTAAATTAATAGTGTATATCCTTAACCAAGTCTAAGGGCGCGTATTTAATCAATAATTCGAAGACTGATAACCTTAAAAATGTTTAATGAATTTGTGGATTTTAAAAAATGTTAACAAACTTTGTTTGAAGGGATATTTTGTTTAAAATAGGCAACATTTTTTTAATTCTTTTAAATCTTTGGAAATACCTTTAAATATTTTTAAATCTCTTTAAATCTTTTTAATCCTTTTAAATCCCTCCATCAGCGTTAATAAATTGGTTGTAATTTGATTTAAATATTATTAAATCGTGGAGTTACATGAAATCTGATAATATTCTTTGAAATTTTTAACAATTTTATAAATCTCGTGCCACTTTCTTGGAATTTCTTTAAAATACCCTAAATTATCACGTAACAACTTAAATTAGAAAAATTGGAAGCACATTTAATAAAAATTTATTTTGTGCTTTTTCATTGGTTACATTTTACTTCATTTGTTACATTTGGTTTCACTATTTCTCAGTTATTTGAACATTTTCTTCTTTGTTATCATTACATTTTCTTTCATTTTTATTTCACTCGTTTAATGTGTATCTCTTTGGAGGCCAACTCGATTGAATTTCAATAAAATAGCTACAATTTTAAAGTGTTACATTTTATACAACAGATTTTTTTACACTTTTATATTATTTGATTTTATGCACTTAATTATCATAAATAGCACTTTTATATTGCATTTGCGCGAGATCTTGAAACCGTGTTCGTCATGAGTATGCAATATACAATATTTTTTCAGGACTTATGTGCTACATATTGAAGTTAATTTTTTTCCAAGTATAAAAAATAACGGATTTTTTTTAAATTATGTATTTTTCGACCAAGTGTATTTAGATATCTTTTTTATACAAAATAAAAAATTCATTTTCTCAAGAAGCCCACCTTTGACAATTTTTATATTTTTGGACAGGCTGCTGACAATATAGGCATTGCATTTTCTATAAATCTCTACTGTTGGTTAATTAGTTCATCATGTTACATTTTTTTTTTGCAAATTATCAAAACTTTCATTCCTTAAAAAACTGCTAGTAAAAAGGATAAATGAGAAAAGAATAAAGTTGTTCAGAATGAAAATTTCTATTTCAAATTTTACCTAAAAAAGGTTTTTATTGCTGCTTCATTTTTTGCTGTCAAACTTTGTTTTTCCTTTAAATGAAAAATTATTACACACAGCGAGAGAAAATTGTATATATTTGCGCCGACCCTTAAAAGTAGAAAACTTTTTACTAAATCGCAAGAATATTAAACTTTTTTCATTAAAAACAAACAGATGGCCTCTAAAATTTTTTATTGCTATTTCATGTTGTTGTCCTAGACTGTTTCGTGTATTCAGACAACAAATTATCATACTGCGAGATATTAAAATTATTTGCACTAGAGTCAGATAAGGCGATTATTAGAACTACTGATATGATTCTCCAAATATTCAGTTCATTGCCAGACCTCGATACTTCATGAGTTCTGTTTTAGTAAAAAATCTTCATTAGAAGAAGATTGTCATAAAATTCCGTTTTCAAGATGACGCAAAAAATCGTATTCGCTTTCTTACTGGGTAAGTAATTATCTATAAAAAAATACATAAATGCTTAAATTGTTGTGAAGGGATATTATTTATGAACTAAAGCATATAAATTCTGCATTCATTAATAAATATGTTCATACCATATGCTAATGATTAATCGATAGGAAATTATTAACAATAAATTAAATTAGTAAGCGATATATATTAGAACCTTATTCATTGACTTTGATAACATGCAAATGGTATAATTTTATAACGTCACAAATTCTTGAATTTTAATTTTACTTCTTAAATAAAAATTAATAAAATAGCATATCTTAAACAAATGAAATCAAAGAGATTCATTGGTTAGATTAGCACCCATCTCCCCTTTACGGATTAGCTAGATTAGCTGTACATATTATATACTATTTTTTAATAAAACTTGATCACTCTCATAGGGAATTCAATTGGGAATAAATATATGTTTGTTTTTTATTTTTAAAGTCATTGCAACCTTCTTCTCGTCCACCTTTGCAGTTCCTGTAACTGAGAACAATAAGGTGAGGTTTGATTGACTCTGAACAGTTATTAAAAATTGTTATGCTATATAACACAAGATGTTTTATTTCTGAATATTTACTATATTCATAATTTTTCTTTTTGAAGATTTTTGGGTGTCCAATATCTCAATGCCCACTATATGTAAGTAAACATAATTTGAAGCGGATTTTTTCATATTGGAAAACGTCTGGTTTTTCGAAAAATTGTAAATAATAAAAAAATATATATTTCTTCAGATCTTTGCAGATGCTGTGATTTGTGCAACTGATAATAAATCTTATAAGTTTGTGAGTTTACAGCAATTAACGTGCCTCCAACGTTGCGTAAAAGGTCAGTTGTGTAGAAATACATTTTCTTCTATTCTGAAGATTAATTGTTCAAGCTCAAACACTTAAAAAATGAAATTGTTCAACTTTGAAAAATTCAATGCAAAAAATTTCTATTTGGAAAATTTACTTTCATCCCAAATATGACATATACCATTCTCTCAGAAGCTTCAGATTTTTAGAGATATAATTATTTATATTATAATAAGTTTAATTAACTATTTCAGGTGTCAGTAGGGCTGCAAAGAATGATGAGAGTAAATGCAAAAAATAATATCCGAAATCGGTGGTGCTGAATACAAATGTCTGAATCGCCGGATGCATGTGTTAGGTCGTCTAGAATAATAAGGAACATATTTCTATCCACTGCAATGCAATAAAATATTTTTATTTCAACGAATTGTGAATTTTGTTAAAATTTTTAATTTTCTTTTTTTTGACCTGAAATAAATGTATGAGAATGTAATTCAGCTCTCAATAAACACTCAAGTGTGATAATTTCAAATGTTTCATATAATTTTCCTTGCTTGCATTCTAGATCATAATTAGTGAGATACCTATATCCTACTTATAAAGAACGAAATAAAAAATTGAAAGATAAATAGAGAAATACAAGAAAATTATTTGATGAATTATTCATATCATTCAGTTGACGTTTTATTTTTTACAATATTTTTCACATCATATTTATAAGATAGCGAGTTTCATAATAATTTGCTGAACAATGAAAAACGCAAGTAACAATAACTGCATACTGAAATGCAGCAAAGTTAAAGTTTTGTATTGTTGATTCCGGTTTTTATCGTAAAATTGTAAACTTAAAATTATCAGGAGTACACCAGACCTTATAAATGTGCTCTTCATATATGCATGGAAATACTATTTTTTTGGTCTTACATTCTCTTGAAGATAACCTTCCAGTTATCAAACAGTGACGGTTTTTTTTAACAGCTGTATATACTCCGACCTAAAATACATTTAAATAGATATTCCATTCAAGATGAATTGATTCTTTGTCTATCAAATGATCAGCAGAAAATGCAAAGAATGTTAATGAATGAAATCTGATTGCTCTTTTTCATAAAATTACAAAAAAAAAGATTTTTTGAAAAATTGTACCCTTCCAATTTTTCGTTTGCAGATTGTTTACAATATTATAAATAAATATTCAAATTTTCATTTTAAAGATTGTCAACTTCTTTTGCAGTTTCTGTACTTGAAAAATATAAGCAGAATAAAAAAAAATCCAATATAAGAACGAAACATATTTCTGCAATGCAATACAATTTGTGTACTTTTCGGAATTCTTAATTATGCCACTTGACGACAATTTTACACTTTTCAATGAGAAATACATAAATGTAACTTAATAAATGCTTACGTCTGATATAATGAAAACTGTTTCATAATTTTTCTTACGAATACTCGACCATTGAAATATAAGACAATTTTATATTTTCTTTTACAAAAAAGTACGTACTTAAGCGCAATAGTTGAAGGTTTTTATTGTTATTTCATGTTCTGCTCTTAAAATGTTTTGGGCACTCAGATAATAAATTACTGCTCTTGAAGTTAACCTTCCACACTCACAAAAATGTTTGTTTGAATTATACAAACATTTGTTTAAACCTATATGAAAGATAGAATTTGTTCGATTCAAATAAACTTTGTTTGAGTACAACAATGGCGTGTTTGAATCAAATAAATTTTATTTCAATCAAACAAATATTTGTTGAACTGAATGAAATATTTGTTTAGCCCTATATCAAATAAAGAATTTGCTTGATTAAAAAAAAAAACATTTTTCTGAGTGCAATTATCAACAAATCACAGATCTTTTTTAAAATGCTGTATTTTTTGACCGAGTAGATACACCCAGAAAAAAATTATCTTCATTCAACAAAATATTTTTGTTGAACACATTTGGTTGATTTCAGAAAACATTTTGGTTAAATATCCACAATTTTTGTTTAGTTGATATAATTGGTTTGCTCTAATCAATAAAAGTTTGTCTTTGAATCGTTTTGTTGATTTTAGGAAATATTTTATTGATTTAACAACATTTTTTAGTTGGATCTACTAAATAATTTAAGAGAGCATTTTACTAGAATCAAGAAAAAGATGTTTGCAAAAGATGTTTGCAAGAGATGTTTGCAGCTCGGTGATCCTTATCAAAATAAGTGATCCAGAAATAGAATCGATTGGCATTAAGTGATTATGTGAAAAATACGCAAGATTACTTGAATCTGTGTGTGTATTTAAGATTGCGTGATGGTAAGCCGTTTACAATTTAAAATGTTTTTGGGTATTCTATGGTCAGATGAATAGTTTTGGTTAAATCAACCAAAATCTTTTTTTAGGTCGGCAAAAATACTTATTTGAATAAAATAAAATATTATCTTGGGTCGAACAAAATTTTTGCTTGGATGAACCAAAAGTTTTACTTGGACGAACCAAAATATTTGTTGCGGTGGTATAATCAACCAAATTTTACTAACAAAACAATTTTCTTGGGTCAACCAAATTTTTTTTTTTCCATATAATAACCATATGCTAGGGTTGATTCATCCAAAATTTTCTTCATTTAAACAAATCTTTTTAGGGGTGTATATTTTGGATACTTTCTTTTATACATTGACTAATTCTTGATTTATGGAATGATCTAAAGAAAAAACATTAGAAAAATGAAAATACAAAGTATTTTTTTTAATAAAAAAGGATCAATTCAAAACTACAATTATTTAGCCTTTGAAGATTTAAAAAATTGTAGCAATTCAACCCGGAATACCGATTCAGCCCGATTGACGATATTTTCTTTTTTATTCAGGATATACAGTTTGTTTTTTATGTTTTTTTAAAATGTAAAAAAATAATTATATGAGAGAAATGCATAAAATATTTTTACCTTTAGTAATATTACTTGCTTAATAAAAGTGTTACATTACTGAGACGAAATATAATCACAAAATTTCGTAAACACATTTCCCTACTTTTCATCACCCAAAAAACAAACATAATTAATTCCTTAATTGTGTTAATTAAAGAAAAATAAGAAGAATTTGAATTTGTAATATAAATTCAACTTATAGGTATGCATCATAAATACTTTTATAAATAATACTCTTAGTAATTAAAATTATATTGAATTCAGAATACTTATATCATTAATGTAAAAGATTTATAGATGCTCTTTTTTATCTGATTTAAAACTTGAAAAAGATACTTCTAGTCTGGGGAAATATTTATCTTTTGTAATAGGCACAGTATTTAAAAGGTTTTATAATTTTCTGAGTAATATAAATAATCGAAACATGGCAGACCTAGTTTCAGTTCATATTGGAATTGGTTAAACTGAAACACGCCATCTGGTGCCAAAAATCAGAACTAGAAAGAGTAAATAGAATTTTAAAGATGCATTCTGATTTGTGCATAAAAGTGTTTTCACAGTTTTGTTTGTGGAGTTTAACGGAATTATTGCATGCTAAAAATAAGTTTTTATCAAAAACAAAGTGCTTCAGATGGAATGTAAATCTTATGCAGTGACAGGACACATTTCTTGTCAAAAATGTTTTCAAAAAAACAATTATTCTTCTATTTATTGTGAATTTCAACACATTATAAGCTTAAATGAACTTATTTCGAAGCAAACCTAAACTTAAAATAAATTTTTAATAATTTGTATGAAACTTCAATGGCATAGTGAAATAATTTTTTTGCCAGAAACACATTTCTGAGAAGAAATGTGTTTTTCACTGCATAAGATAGAAATTCTTATTTAAACCCTCTGTTTTAAATAAAAAACTATTTTTACTATTCAATAATTGTTTATTCTTCACAAAAAATCCCAAAAACACTTTTATTATTAGGTTTAATTTCATTTTTGCTTCATTTCAATCTGAACTTTACAAAAAGGTATTGCCCGTTCACGGTCATAAATAAATTAATAATCTGGAAATTTCAATCGCAATGGAATTCGACGAATTTTCTTAGTTTCAATTTTTCTTTTTCATGTGAACATAAATTTAAACCTGGAGATATAAATAATGTGTAAAAAATATCCAGGCCTCACAAATCTGTATGATTTTTCAACTCCGTGAGTGCAAAAACGCAAATATCCTACAAACCCGTAAATTATATTTGCAAAGATTTTTATTTAAATATCAATTTTGACAAATTTCATATTTTCAAAAAGTGCGTTAAAAATTAAAAAGAATTAAAATTTCCAAACATTTGGTATTCTGAGGACCAGTGCACATCTTTTGGTATATAGGGTATTTTGGTATACATATTATAATAATACAGTCATGAAGATGAACGAGAATATTCCAAGAAATTCTCAATTGACTCAAATAATGTCAAGGGATTTCCAAATTTTTTTAAGATTTTAGGGTATTGTAACAAATTCCATGGAATTTTCAAGAGGTTTAAAAAATGTAATGATCCGAAATGTTTTAGGGTATATTAAAAGATTCCAAAACATTTTCAAGGAATTTCAAAAGGTTTCGAAGGATTCGAAATATTTGAGGGCATTTTAAAAGGTTTCAAGACATTTCAACAGATTAATAAAATTTGAATGCATTTACAAGGATTTTAATGTTTTTAAGGGATTTGAAAAATTTGCATGCGGTTGTAAAGAATTTCCTGGAATTTCAGAAGATTTGGAACGATTTTACAGGACTCTCAATGAATTTCAACAACTTTTCCAGGATTTCATCCTGAAGTCTTTTCAATTCATCTTGAATATTCTTAGACATTTCATCAAATTCTTTTAAATTTCATGGAATAGAACACCTGCTTGATTAATTATTAAATGTTTCTGACATTAATTTGTTGTGAATAATTATTAATCGTTATGCTTTTTCCCCTCCGTTTCAACTTTTACAAGACATGGAAACTTTTGAAAAATTTGTTGATTAAAATATCTACGTTAAGGGAAAATTAGTCTTTCAAATAATCCTAAGAATTCTAAAAAATGTTCGTATAATTCCATAACATATTCGTAATTAAAAAAAATATTGAAATTGACACTATTTTTTGCAATATCACTTTTAATAAATTGGCCACATTCATAGTGCCTAGGCTTATTTGCCGCTGAATTGTGATATAATTTTTTCTCTATTATTAAAATATTAACGCTACGTATTGAAAATGAACAAATGGTCTTTAAAATCTAGATTATTTTATATATACATTCAAAACAAAACTGTATATATTTATTTGGGAATATTTCTTTATTTGAAGTTTTTAAAAATTATTACACATATCGATATCTTAAAATTATTTGCGTTTGCGCCGCACCTTAATAGTAGAAAGTATGTTGTAAATCACAATAAAATTCAAGCTTTTATTTATATTTTATGTTTGCGTATAAAATTTTTCGTTTTTTCAGATGAAATACGCATAAGAGAAAAAAATGTGCTATGAATAACGAAATTAAAAAAAATAACAAAGTCGCTACCGGGAATTATTATCTGTAAGATAAATGATTTTTTTCATAAGTTTGCAAAATTGAAAATTGAAGAAATGCGCTATAATTAATTGAAAAAAAAGTAACAAAAAGTCGTCAGCAGTCTATAATTTTATTTCTGCTATGATTATAAAAATTTGATAATCACATCTCATTTTAAAATTTTAAATACTATTCAGAACGAAATAAATTCGGAATAGCATCCGCTGAGAAAATAAAGAGTGAAAAACTTGACTTTTGAAATGCAGACCAAGGTACAGCTTACACGCTTTTACCAAATGAATTCAAACTTTTTTTCGCTTTTTTAAGAAAATATGTCATCTTATTCTAAAAGTAGTTTTAATGAATTTGAAATATATTAATTTATAATTGAAAAATCAAAACCAATCGATCGATTTTGATGAAACATTGCACAAAAATACGAAATGTGTACATATAGCGCTTTTTAAAAGAATGTAATCAATGAAGAATGAACATACGTCGCAGAGTTAGGTTTAGATTTATATAAAAAATTAACCATATTCAAAATATGCAAGAAGAACCTATCATCGACTAAATTATACTAATTTTGTACCAAATTTGTAAAGAAACTTATTGAGAAGTAAATTCTTTTTAAGTTACGATGATACTAATTGAAATTTTGAGAAATTGAAAATAAAAAAAAATGTTTAACCAAGATTCAACTACAGATTAACCTTTTATACTATTATTCATAAAACTTTTACAATTACATCTTATTTCAGCTGCGATACTTATGTTTCGCCTATTTGTACTTACTAAATCGGAATAATATTCAAGATTTTTATTACTGTTTCATGTTTTGATCATAAACTTTTTAATGCTTGCAGATATTTTTTTATTTTATTTTTTTCAATGTTTTCACAACAACAACTTTTCTCATTCTCCAAATATTCTGTTTCTTGCTATACCTCGTTATTTCACGAGTTTTTTTGTTTACAAAAATTACAGTTTAAAAAAATGGTTTGGAAATTATTTTTGAAGATGAAGGGAAAGGCGATATTCGCTTTCTTACTGAGTAAGTCATTTTCTATATAAAAAAACGATTTTATGCAAAAATTAAAGCACATTAATCATGCATTCACTTTTTATAACATATGCTAAAGAATAATTAATGATAAATTTGAAACAATAAATTGAATTAATAGACGATATGGTGTATGTTACTTTAAATGAATAAAATCTTATTCCTTAATTTCGATAATAACATACAAATGTAATTCACTGACGTCACCAATACTATCGACCGCACCATATGTTTTAGCATTATTAATCCATAAGATAAAAATGTATGAAATCGATTTATTTTAAAAAATAGAGAAAAGATATATATATATATATATTATAGCTTAGCTGTAAATATTTTATATTTTTTGTAATGAAACTTAATCTCACTTATATGGAATTCAATTATGAATAAATAAATAGGTTTATTTTTTATTCTTGAAGCTATTGCAACTTTATTCTCGGCCACCCTTGCAAAAGTAAAATATTCACAAGACGTAAGTTTTACCTTAATTAGAACAGTTTTTTAAAATCCGTATAAAAAATATATAATACAAGATGTCCTCATTCTTATAATATTTAGGATATTCACCATTTTTCTTTTCTCTTATAATGATAAGAATACAATTATTATGAAGAACATACGTAAAAGTATATTGCCTATAATCAAATTATTCGTGTGCAATTTCAAATTATCAGAATAAAAAATCTTTGATAAATAGTCTACTAATTGAGATAATATTTTTTGTAGCCTACTTTCGGCTGTCCAGCCAAGACATGCCCTGTAAGTAAACCAAAATTTACACTGACTTTTTAATATTGCAAAATGATTGGTTTCCCCCAAAACTGTAAACTAACCAATAAAAATGTTTTCAGCCCACTGCTGGTGCTAATATTTGTGCCACTGATGGTGATAATAATTACAAGAAAGTGAGTTTAGAGCAATTAGGGTGCCTCAAACGTTGTGTAAAACGTGAGTTGTGTTTTTCTTTTTTCTAATTAATTTTTTTTTAATATCTTGAAATATTGCTTCCATAAATGGTTCACATTTGAACGATTAAAATATGAAAATCATCAACCTCGGAAGTTTTTGAAACGAAATTATTAAACTTAAGGTATTTGTCGTGCCAAAAATCAGATCTCTGAAAAAAATAGTTTCTCTATAATTTTAAGAATCAAAATAATTTGACTGATCACGTAATTTCAAATAAAATTTTTTTTTATGTACAGATTAAAAAATTTAAAACAAACAATTATTTTAACAAAATTTTTTGCAATATAATATTGTCTTATCATCGCTTCGTAACAATTTTTGAAAAATGGTTGAATTGTAATATTCATTATTTTTTCGGGGAAAACATTCTCTACATCTCTACTGTTTCCACTGTTCAAAGGAAACTTTTCTATGGGTGAAACCATTAAAAAAAATGTGTAACAAAACATTTTTTAAACCAATAACTATATTGGAAGATTATTTTTTTATTTCTCATTTGGCAAGAAGCGACAATAAGAACAAATTCAAGTCCAAAAAATATTGCTAAAATAATTGTTCTTCGTATGTTTTAAACTTTTTGCATACGAATTATAATTTTTTCTTCCATAATAAATGACTGATAATATTAATCGATTCTTAAAATCATAGAGAACTATTAAAAAATGCAATGCGAAATATATCAGTTTATAAACTGTATTTACATTCCAATTATAACGTATATACATTTTCTAGAAGTACTAGATTTTTAAAGAGATATAATTATTTACATTACAAAAAATATTAATAACTGTTTTAGATCTTCTGGCGGTAGGGGAACTAATGTGCTGAATACAAATTTTTGAATACCTGGACGCATATGGCAGGACTTTCAAATTAATAAGGAAACCTATTTCTATATCCACTTAATGCAATAATTCTTTTTAAAAATTTCTGATTTTAAATTACGTAACTAGACGGCAATTTTACACTCTCAAATGAGAAATAGATGTGAAAATATAATCCTCGTAATAAACACTCAAGCGTGATAATAAAAAATGTTTTATAATTTTTCCTGCTTACATTTTAGATTATAATTAGTGCAAACTAATTTATCTTTTTAGTAAATAGACTTTAATTTTTGGAAAATTATTTTTTTATTTTAAAGTTTGAAATATTAAAAACATTTTTTCAGTTTAAAATTATTGCAAGTTTTTTGCACGTGAATACATTATTTACATAATTCACTCACTACAAAATAGTCCAAAAATACAAAATCAGCATTATTAAAACTTGTAACGTTTTTTCTTAGGAAAGTAAAAATAAAATTTCTTAAATGAAATGAGGAAAGATTATAAAGAAGTTTTTTTTAGTTTGAAATAAATTTTCCATTAATCTAATCCAAAAAATTGAAATTGTGTTTGTTGTTTTTTTAACAAATTTTAATTTAAACAAATTTTTTTGCATACACAGAAGAAAAATGGTATTTTTCAAAATTTAAAAACTTTTATTGTACCTGAAGTTCCGAACGTTCAAATGAACGAAATATTTTTCACCATTTCTATTTCACCCATAAATATTGTTCCAATTGCAATTTAAAATATGAATTATAATTCTGTTTCAATGATAAATTATTTCCAATAGGAATAAACAAACATTTTAGCACTTTTTTTGGTTAACAAAGTCATCAGTAAAAAATTTCGTTCATTTGAACATTCAGAACTTCAAGCACATAAACTTTTAACCCTCCTGTAGTGACCAAAAGTGGTATCCAAAAATTTGAAAAGAAAACACAGAGGTAATTCCGATGGGGTATACCACAACTTATATGGAATTATTTTCAAAGCCTTTTAGGAATTTCATAAGATTTCAAGAAATTTGAAAAGATTTCAAAGGATTACAAAAGTTTTAGGGAGATTTCCGCAGCTTTTTAGAGATTTCATAAGATTTTAAGGGATTTCAAAAGATTTCAAAGGATTACAAAAGATTTACCGAGATTTTCAAAGCCTTTTAGGAATTTCAAAAGATTTCAAAAAATTTAAAAAGATTTCAAAGGATTACCAAAGTTTTAGGGAGATTTGCATACGCGTCGAACTTTTGAAAATAGAAAGACTGCGTACTACATCGCAATAAAATTTAAACTTTTTATTGCTCCTTCATATTTTGCATGTAAATTGTTTTTTTTTTTTATATTCTAGATAATAAATTATTACACATAGCGTGATCTTATCATTATTTTTGTACGCGTCAAACTTTTGAAAATAAAGAATTCCGTATTAAATCGCAATAAAGGACAAGCTTTTTGTTGCTATTTCATTTTTTGCTTCTAAAATGTTTAAAAAAATAGAAAAATCCATACTAAATCGCAATAATATTCAAAGTTTTTCTTACTATTTTATTAAATTGTTTTGTTTTTTCCAGATAATAAATTATTACACATAGCGAGATCTTGAAATTATTTTTATACGCGCCACATTTTGAGATTATTGTGTTTTTTTACTATTATATTATTTATTTGTTATTCTATTCTATTATTTTCAAAAAATAAATTTTTCGAAATAATATCACAAATATTGCCGAATATTTCAAAAATATTTCAATTGTTTCGCAAAGATTTTTAGAAAATTCATAAAGACCTCACGAACATTTTACAAAGATTTCAATGATTTCTCAAATATTTCAAATATTTCGCAAAGACTTCAGATAGATTTGAAAGATTTCACAAAGACTCCTATTATTTCACAAAGATTTTAGGTAGACTTCAAAGATTGAACAAAGATTTCAATGATTTTCTAATGATTTCAAAAAGATTTAAAAGATTTTTGATATATTGAAAAGACTTGACAAAGACATCAATCATTTCTCAAATATTTCACAAAGATTTCAATAATTGCACAAATATTGCCGTATATTTGAAAAATATTTCGTAAAGATTTTTGAAGAATTCCCAAGGATTTACAAAGATTTAAAAGGTTTCAATGATTTCCGAATGATTTCACAAAAATTTGACAAAATTGCAATGATTTACCGAAGATTGCATAAAGATTTCACAAAAATGTCATATATGTTGCAAAGATTTCGGATGAATTAAAATGATTTCACAAATACTTCTATCATTTTACAAAGACTTCTATTATTTCACAAAGATTTCAGAAATAAACATATAATCATATGTTTTTATATGGAAACATTTGGAAATTGCTTGAGATGATTAGAAATCAAATTTTATCATTTGGAGGTAAAAATCCAAAAAGTTATCGATTTTTCGAAAAAAAAACAGTGCAAACTTAACTCTTGCATGCACTTTTAATATTTTCGAAAAATTCCTTAATGAAACGCAAAATAAAAGTTTTCAAATTTTGTCTTTACCAACAATTTCTAAATCACTCGGGGTTTTTAAAATCCATCAAGAAACATGATTGATTATGGCTAATAAGATAAAACTGATTTTTTTTTAAATCAGTTTTACCTTTTTGTTATTGAATTTTATCTCAGACCTAACTGGTTACAGTCCAATATGTGCAAGGCATTTTAGTCAGAGTTGGATTGAGTTTTGTTTGTTTTGAAAACCACAAACTGAATTACTATTATATGGAATACAAGATTTCTTTTTCTTTTTTAGGATTTAAAATTTCTTTTTAAATATGTGACAAAACAATTATATGGGAAAAATACGTAAAATATTTGAACTTTCAGTAACATAACTTGCTCAATATGAGTATTAAATTACTGAGACGAAATATTATCAGAAAATTTCCTAAACTTATTTCACTCTCTTGAATAAATAAATAATCTGGAAATTCTAATCAATAAAATTGGACTGCTAACCTTTAATTAAATTTTTGTTTTTCATGTGAACATAAATGTAAACATGAGGATATTTAAATAAACTGTAAAGAATATCACCGCCTCACAAAATTGTATGATTATGCAAATCTGTGAGTGCCATACCGTAAGCATGCAAGAAAACTGTGAATAATATCATATGATTTTCATTTAAATACAAATTTTGAGATATTTTTATTTTTGTAAAAATTGTATTAAAACTTCAAAAAATTAAATTTTCCAAATATATGGAATGCTGTGGATCAGGGCACATTTTTTAGTATAAGCTAAATATTATAAAATACAGAGTAGGATGACCAAAATTATAAGTGGTTTAAGAAAATTGTATGAGCTTAATACTTTCTAAACATAGCAATACCATGCAATTATTTGCATATGCGCCGAGCCTTTAAAAATAGGAAGCTATGTTCTAAACTGCAATAAAATTCAAGATTTTTATTGTTATTTCATTTTTTGCTTCTAAAATATTAGAAAAATAGAAACTTTCCTACGAAATCGCAATAATGTTCAAAGTTTTCATTAATATTTTATCAAATTTTTTTTCGGATAATAAGTGACTACACATAGCGAGATCTTTAAATTCTTTGCATACCTGTAACACTTTGAGATTATCGTGTTTTTTTACCATTCTATTATTTACTTGTTATTATATTCTAATATTCTCATAAAATTAATTTTGTGAAATCAGCGTTAGCCAAGGAAAATAAAAAACTAATAATCAACTTCAATTAATTACGAGTAATGAGAAACAAGATTTAAAAATGTTGTTGTAGAATTTAAAATTGAAAAGAAAATTAAAAAAAATTATTTATAAATGAATATTTTCAATTATGACAATTTGGTGGTATTCTTACAGGTTAGACGTGTTACCGAAACATTTGGTTGAATGAACAAACTATATCGGCAACATTTTAAAAATGAATGAAGCAAAAACTTGTGTACATTAATGAAAATGAATTCGATCACCTCAACGCAAAGTTTGGTTGCTTAACCAAACTTCATTTTAAGCAAATTAAGTAGGTCAAGGCACATACAGATTTTGTTCAATGAACAAATTTTTTTTTGTTTTCTGAAATTAATAAAATATATAAATAAAAATAATATTTTCTCAAGAGCCATTTTTAGTTCAAAAATTCATCATTTTTCTCTACTGTTTTTTACCACTATTTCAGTTTTTACTGCCCTAAATGATAAAAAAAACTATAGAATAAATATAGGGATAAAAAAACGACAGAATGAATGAAAAAATCTCAAAGAAACATGAGGCACTGCTCTTGGCTCAGTTTGGACAATATTTGTTCGTGAATGTGGCATTATCAAATGGTTTGGAATCCTGATGATTCTTCTGAATAAGAAAAAATTTTGAATCATAGACTTGAGGACTGCTTTAAATAATAAAGAAAAGCAGAAAATGCCTCACCTCATAAGAAAAAAATATTTATCAAACTCCATACCATGAATATCCTATATTTAATTTTTATATATAATTACACATTTATATTTTCTTTCAACAGTAAAAATTACTGTTTACTAAAATGAAATAAAGTAGAAGCTTTTTAATAGTATTTCCTGGGTTTCTCCTAGAATGTTTTGGATAATCTGATAATGAATATTATTACACTTTTGGAGAACTTAAATTCATTTTTTGTGATAATGGGAAAAATTACATTCGGCACAAAATTTAATTAATGAGAAATTATAAAACATAAACCAAATTGATAACTGATATACTGTATATTACTTTAATTCATTCAAATTTTATTTATTGATTTTCCTAACTTGCAAGTGGTATAATTTTATGATACCACGAATAACCGATCCTCTGAAAATTTTCACGACCCTGAAGTTTGCCACAGATATGGATTTCAAACTTTTGTCATTAATTATAAAGGCTTTTGGATTCATCTCCAAAATATCTAGGTGTGCTTTTTTTGTTTGTTTAACAATTTTTTTATATAAGCTATAAAGTTTAAAATTATTAATAAATCATTCAATTGTTCAAAAAATGGTAAAAAAACAAAAAAGGCGCATCTAAATATTTGGAAGACAAATCCAAAGGTGTTTTTGGGTTTTGGATCAGACGTTTAGTTTGTATATTACATTTAAAGAACATTTCAAAATAATGTAATTGTTTAAAAAATGGGTTTGAAGACAGACCATCTAGATATTTGAGAGACGAGTCCAAAGGTGGTGTTGGTTTTTTGATCGGACGCTTAGTTTGTTTATAACAAATTATAAAATGTTGGATTCGATAGCTATAACGTTTAAAATTATTAACAAATGATTTAATTGTTTGAAAAACAGTTTAAAAGTTAAACAAAAATGCGCGCCTAGATATTTCGGAGACGAATCAAAAGTTGTTTTTGGGTTTTTGATCGGACGCTTAGTTTATTCATAATTATTTACAAAAGTTTGAAATCTATACCTATAAAGTTTGATATTATTAACAAATTATTCAATTGTTAAAAAAATTGTTCAACAAAAAAAAGCGCACGGATATATTTCGAAGAAGAATCCAAATGTGTTTCTGGTTTTTGTTCGAACACTTAGTTTGTTTATAACGATTGCAGAACATTAACAAATAATGTAATTGTTTTAAAAATTGTTTAAGAAAACAAAAGAAGCGCACCTAAATATTTCAGAAACGAATCCAAATATCTTTTTAGTTTTCCGATTCGGTGCTTATTTTGTTTATAATTAATTACAAAAGTTTGAAATCCGTATCTATGGCAAACTTCAGTCACAATTTTTTTCCCATTCTATTTTCCCTATTAGGGGAGACCATCCTACAGTAGATAATGATCCTGCAGTAGATAATCATAAATTTAAAATACTAATGTATGTGAAACTTGGCCTCGCTCATGTGAAATTCAATTAGAAATAATCAATACATTTGGTCTTTATTTTTAAAGTTACAATAACTTAAAAAACTGTAGTTAATTCAAACAACTGTAGTTATTTCAAATTCATACATGATATACAAAAAATTATACGAGATTTCCTTATTTTTTATTCTTTCTATTAAGGATATTCTCGATTTTTTCCTTAAACTAATAACAATTAAATTATTCTAAAAAATTAAAAAATACATAAAAGTTTATAGTTCTTTTCGTAAAATTACTCATGTTGCTCATATAGGGAAGCGATTTGTTTTCCCCAAAACTGTGATCTAAAAAAACATGTTTTTAGGAAATCAGTACACTTCAGAAACTTTAATTGGATTTTAAAAAGTTATTCAGAATATGTACCAATGATATTTAAAAGATTTGGAGGAATAAGAACGGATTTTTAAGAGAACTTTAGGAATTAAATCAAATTAAATGAAAGTTCAAGGCTTTTGGGGTATTTTAAGAGATTTGAAAGTATTTCAGGTAAATTTATGCTACTGTTGACACTATGTTGACTTCCTTAAATGAGTCTGAGGAGTGAATTAATTCCGCAACATTTTTTAATTTTTCAAAATTACAAAATCGTAGAAAAAAATTGAAATAAGTTTAAGAGATATTTAGAAGTTTCGAAAGGATACAAGAATAATATTATGTAGAACAAAATGTAGATTTTTGAAGATTGCGAACACAAAATCCAAAAGCTTTTTAAGAATGTTGAAAGGTTTCAAGAGAATAAAAGAAAAATAAAACAAATTTTCCGCGAGGAAGTTGAGTTTTAAATAATAACTGGCCGCACCCGACCCTTTTTTCTCATGGCGCGGCATTGAACAACAACTTCCAAGTGCACCAGGTCTAAAAAATACATCTTCTTTAAGGAAGGTAAGTCTTTAAAGAAAATTGGCCGCAACCAACCCTTTTTTCTCATAAAGCGTCATTGCAAAACAACATTAGAGTGCACCAGGTCTACAAAAATACATCCTTGTCGAGGAAGTTAAGTTTTAAATGAATATTGGCTGTACCCAACCTTTTTTTCTTATGACCCGTCATTGAACAACAACTTCCAAGTGCATCAGGTCTAAAAAATATATCTTTCTCGAGCAATTCAAGTACTAAAGGAGGATCGGCCGCATCTGACACCTTTTTTCTCATCACCCATCATTAGAAAACACCTTCCAAGTGCACCAGGTCTAAAAAATACATCTTCCTCGAGAAAGCTAAGTTTTTGAAGAAAATTGGCCGCACCCAACCCTTGCTTCTCATGACGCGTGATTGTACAACAACTTCTAAGTGTACCAGGTCTGAAAAATACATCTTCTTTAAGAAAGTTAAGTCTTTAAAAAAATTGGCTGCAGCCAACCCTTTTTTCTCATGACTTGTCATTAAACAACAACTTTCTAATGCATCAGGTCTAACAAATATATCTTTCTCGAGCAATTTAAGTACTAAAGGTTGGTCGACCACATCCAACCACTTTTTTCCTATGAGCCATCGTTGGACAAAAACTCCCAAGTGCACCAGGTCTAAGAAACACTTCTTCTTTGAGGTAATTGAGTTCTAAATGAAGAATAGCCGCATCCATAAGATGCTTGTCATGACATGCCATTATTCAACAACTTACAAGCACATTCATCTTTTCCTACTATTAGACAAAATTTCGTGTAGAATCAAACATCCTGGAGGAAAATGTACATGTATTTTGTTCAACTAGTGCACTTAAAAGATGTCGTGAAATGACAGATCGTCCCAGTAACCGTTGGGATGTGATTTATGTAGGGCACTTTACAAAAAGGTTTCGCTATATATTTTATCCTGAATACAATTCCCTAAATTATTTGGCCAATCTTGACTTCACAAATTCATGTAGTTGTACAAGGCAGATTTTTTGCATCACAGAAGTTGTTGATGGGATATTGTACTATTTGGAACATTTGAATGTGAAATTTGCCAAATTGACAAAAATCAACTGAAGAAATTACTTAATTCTGAAAGCCTACAGAATAGAAATGAATGTTGGAAGTAATTCGTGTACTTCTAAATCTTCATTAAACTTCAAACAAAATAATGAAGAAAAATTTTAAAAAGGAATCAGAAAAAAATTTTCCTTCATTAGAGCAAACGAGTTTGGTTGACTCAACCCAAAGTTTGTTCACTCAACCGAACTTTATTTTAAATCAATTAAGTGTGTGGGTTTAGTTTGAACAATATTTGTTCGTAAATGAGGTATCCTTGGTTCAAAGCAGAAGACTATGGAGAGGAAAAAGAAATTAACGTGAATTAGAATTGAAAGGTCTCATCTTATGCTTTCAAAAATTAAATTTTGCAAATATTTGGAATACTGTGGACCAGGGCACATTTTCTGTCTCGGCTAAAAATTATAATAATACAGAGGAAGAAGACGATTATCAAAATTATGAGTGGTTCAAGAAAATTGTTTAAACTAATCACTTATTACAGGTAGCGAAGATAATGAACGTATTTGAATATCTAAATTGTTTTGTTTTTTTCAGATAATAAATTATTACAAACAGTGAGATCTTGAAAATATTTGCATGTGCGTCGAACTTTCGAAAATAAAAGACTTCATACCAAATCGCAATAAAGTTTAAGTTATATATTGTTATTTTATTTTTTGCTTGTAAAATGTTGAAAGAAATTTTAAACTAGGTACTAAATCGCAATAGAATGCAAGCTTTTCATTGATGGGCGAAGAATCCGTTCTTGCCCCCCAAGGTATATTTCGGACATACCCTACTTTTCATTTATATGAATTAAATTATTGATGTTTGAAACCCGATTATACCAGATTACTAGTATTATTATTTATTAGTTTTGTTCATGTATTATTCCATTAAAGTTTGAAATTATGTGCAGTAAAAGTCAAAGAATTTGATCAAAAAGAAATCTATATCAAATGAAACCATTTTTTAAACTGAGATTAATCATCAAAGTGGAAGATGAATCGAGCACACTGCGAGATTATTATGTTTGAATTTTAATTCACACTGTATTTTATTAAAATAAAGTTTCATCAAATAAACTTTTTATTTTTTACTATTTTAATAGTGAAATTCTGACAAGATATTCAATATTGATATTGATAATACATTTTTTTGATATTTCATAGACTAGTTTCATAAGTGTTTCAATTTTAATTATATATTTTTATATTTTGTCCAGAAAGTGAATTTATACCAAAAATTAATTTAGGAAATCAAAGTTGGCCAAGTAAACCGAAAAACTAAAAATAATCAACTTTAATTGGTTATGAATAATAAAAAATAAGTTTAAAAAATGTTGTTGGTATTATATTCCTCTGGTCGAATATAACTGCAATTTATCAAAGATCCTTTCATCTCGTTAATAACGTTCTTCATAATTGTACGTCTTGTTGCTTAACATAATTAACTGTATGGTTTATCAGCGATAGTCTCTTCAATACATTCAATTGCGTCTGGCAGTTATAATTTTCAATTCATTCAATTGTACTACTTTTTACTACTACTACTTTTTAGACAAATTATAGAAAAATATGATCAATTAATACTCACAGAATTAATCCATATAAATTCGAAATATGATTTAATATCAACACTCAGCATTATTGTATACGTGTAATTAACACTCTAGAAATATTTATACTAACAGAAATAATAATTTTTTAAATTCAATCATCTTTCAACTTGCTAAATGTTTACATTTTTATGTTTCTTTTACATTTTTCCCATTGGATAGAAACTCATAGCAATAAGGACCGGCCATATTTTTTAGAGTCGGATAGGGCTACCTGAAACTGAAGTCTCAGGTTATGTTGTTCTTATATATACTCTCTATGATGTCTGTGATTGGCCAGAGAGCCCACCGTGGAGACTGGTCGAATTTGATTAGCCAGTTAAGTCTTTTTTTTTAAACCTGGGAGGTCGGGAAGCCAAATTGGATTGGTATTATTAACATTGTCCCTATTGATGTTATTATGGTGTTTTAAGATTTCGATTCCTTCTCCATGTTTTCTTGGAAAAATATTGTATGTTTTTGCGATGACGGTCGTTTTATCAAAGAAAATGCTACGTCCTGTTTCGAGATGATGCTCAGCTAGTGCTGATTGCGTGAAATATTTTAGACTGACTTTACTCTCATGTTCCTTTATACGTTTTCTCACCGCTCACTCGGTTTCTCCAATGCAGCAGGTGGTTTAAATATGGGTTTGATGTTGGTTTTGTTGAGAATTCGTCCTATTTGTTCTGTGATGCCATGGATATAGGGTAGGATGGTGGTCGTTTCTCTCTCTCTTTATTTAGTAGGTTGTATTGGCTTGTTCTTTTGAGTGTATTTTCTTATGTCTCTATCATATTGTTTGTTTGTGTAATCCTTCCGTATTATGATTTGTTTAACGTTTTGTAAGTTATCTTTATCAGTTATGGAGACAGCTCTGTATACAAAGAAGTTGATGACCGATTCCTTTTGAGATGGGTGGTGGTGGGAGGGGGCATGTAGCTATCTGTTGGTGTGGGTGGGTTTTCTGTAAACTTCATGTTTTAATGTGTTATTAGATCTTTTGTAAACTAGTACGTCCAAGAAAGGCAATTTTCCGTTTTGTTCAATTTCCATGGTGAACTTGATTTTAGGGTGTAATTGACTGATGAAATCGAAGAACTTGTGTGGTTCATCTAGTCCATGTCTCCAGATGACAAAAGTTTCGTCAATGTAACGGCACCAAAATTCCTGTTTGAGCTTGGATTTTTTAAAGATTTTAGTTTCTAGATTGTCCATAAGGATGTTGGCTGTTACAGGTGAGATTGGAGATCCCATTGCTGCTCATGAAGTTTGTTCATAGAATTGGTTATTGAAAGAGAAGTAAGTATTATTGAGACAGTGTTCTATCAAAGGTATGTAAT